>JADRCC010577105.1:0-17947 GCA_019843855.1 Hylomyscus alleni
TGGAATGGACCAAACAGAAATGGAGTATCATGCCTCCATGATATTGGAGAGATGCTTCTTCAGCCAGTAAGAGTACTTGCTGCTTTTGTAGAGGAACTGAGTTTGGCACAGACATAGTGGCTTACATCCATCTGTAACTCCAGATCTGGGGGATCTCATGCCCTCTTCTGACCACCGAAGACACCAGGCACATATATGATACATGGACATGTGTGCAGGTAAGACATTAATACACATAAAAATAACATAAATGAATCTAAAACAAATTGTAGAAAAAATCAGGTCTTGAAGATAAAGTAGAAGTATTAGACCACTCAGTCAAAGAATATAATAATTTAAAAAAAAAACATGAAAATGTAGGAAGTCTGAGAGGCCATGAAAAAAACCAAACCTATGGATTATAGACATAGAAGAAAGAGAAGAATCTAAGGCTAGTGGCATAGACCAGATCTTCAACAAGATCACAGAAGAAAACTTCTCCAAGTTAAGGAGAAACAAGTCCATACAGATATAAGAAGCATACACAGAACACCGAAAGAGAGGACAATAGAAGAAACTCCCCATGACATACTATAGTTAAAGCACCACAGTCCAAAGATTAAAACAGTACAAGTGCTAAACGAAAATGGTACAAATAAAGGGTATTGGAAGCTTCAGGGGGGTTAAACATAGGTCAAACATTTGAAAAAATCCATCAGAAAAGCATCCGACTTCTTTGTGAAAACTTTAGAAGCAAGAGTAGCCTGGAGCAATGTACTTCAACAAATCCAGACTATTTTATCCAGAAAAACTATTACTGTTAAAGGAAAAAGAGAAACTTTCTATGATCTGAACAAGCTATAAGAATTTGTGTCTACTAAACTATCCCTACATGTAATTGTGGAAGAAAATCTTAGGACTTTAGAGAGGAATAAGTATATCCAAGAGACTGCAGAAAGAAAACATATGATTTATAGTTACTGAAACATAAAACAGGACTGAAAATAAAAACAATAACAAACCTAATACGTTGACAGCAATCAACACATTCCTTTCAATAACTATAAATATTAACAGCCTCAACTCTCCAATCAAAAGATACAGGCAACTCAAGTGGGTTAAGAGACAAAAAAAAAAAAATCCATCTTTTTGCTGTCTACAACAAACTCATCTTAACTCCAAGGATAGATACCACCTTAGAGTGAGGAATGGAAGGAATTATTCCAAGCAAATGGGACCAAGAAACAAGTGGGTGTCACTACGCTAACATCTGACAGAATAGACATCAAACCAAAATTATTCACAAGAGTTTTTTAAAGGCTATTTCATTTTGATCAAGGGAACAATTAACCAAGAAGATATTATAATTCTTAACAAGTGGGCATCAAATTCTAGCACACCCCATTTCCTAAAAAGCATACTACTGGACTTCAAGATACAGATTGACCCCAATCAAGTAATAAGTGGCTTCAATATCGACCTTTTCAAATAGACAGATCACTTGGGAATAGACATACTACCCAGCAGCTGACAACAGTTTCTCTAAAATAGATGACATACTGGGACAGAAAACAAATCTTAACAAATACAGAAAAATATAAGTACTTCCATGTATCCTGTCCATAGTTCAATAAGGATTGAAATCAACAACAAAAGAACCTCTAGAAATTACAGAAACTTGTGAGGACTAAATGACTCACTATTGAGTGGCAAATGGGTCAAAGAAGAAATCAGGAAGGAAATGAAAAATTATGGGAAATAACAAGAAAAAATGACAACACACCAAAATGTCTAGTAGACATTAAAAGCAGCCTGAAGAGGCAAATTGAGAGCTCTAAATGCCTACATTAAGAAATCCGAAAGATATTTGTACAGGGTGATAAATATGGATCTATTGTGATTCTCCTACATACAGACTGCCAGTTAAACCAGCGCCATTGATTGAAGATGCTATCTTTCTTTCTTTTTTAACAACTGTATGTTTTTGGCTTCTTTGTCAAAGATTAAATGTTCATAGGTGTGTGGGTTTACTTCTGGGTCTTCAATTCTATTCCATTGATCAACCTGTCTGTTTCTGTACCAGCACCATGTGGGGCATTTACTTGTTTGTTTGCTTGTTTGTTTGTTTGTATCACTGTTGCTTTGTAGTACACTTAGAGGTCAGGGATGGTGATTCACCTGGAAGTTCTCTTATTGCAGAGAATTGTTTTGGCTATCCTGGGTTTTTTGTTTTTCCATATGAAGTTGAGAATTGCTCTTTCCATGTCTGTAAAGCGTTGTGTTCTAATTTTGATGGGGATTGCATTGAGTCTGTACATTGCTTTTGATAAGATGGCCATTTTCACTATGTTAATCCTACCAATCCATGAGCATGGGAGATCTTTCCATCTTCTGAGGTCTTATTTGATTTCATTTTTTCAGGGATTTGAAGTTCTTGTCACACAAATCTCTCTCTTGTTTGGTAAGAGTTACACCACGATATTTTATACTAATTGTGGCTATTGTGAAGGGTGTTCTTTCCCTAATTTATCACCCTGAACAAAGCTCAAGTCCAAATGGATCAAGGACCTCAACATAAAAGCAGATACATCGAATCTAAAAGAAGAAAAAGTGGGAAAGAGCCTTGAACTCATTGGCACAGGGGGAAATTTCCTTAACAGAACATCAAAGGCTCAGGCTCTAAGATCAATAATTGATAAATGGGACCTCATGAAACTGAAAAGCTTCTGTAAGGCAAAGATACCATCAATAGGACAAATTGGCAACCTACAGATTGGGAAAAAAATCTGCACTAGCCCTACATCCAACAGCTAATATCCAAAATATATAAAGAACTCAAGAAGTTAACCTCCTAAAAATCAAATAATCCAATTCAAAAACGGGGTGCAGAGCTAAACAGAGAATTCACAATAGAAGAATCTCAAATAGCCAAGAAGAAGCATTTAAAGAAATGTTTGAAGTCCTTAGTCATCAGAGAAATGCAAATCAAAACAACCCTAAGATTCCACCTCGCACCCATCAGAATGGCTAAGATCAAAAACTCAAGAGACAGCACATGCTGGTGAAACTGTAGAGAAAGAGAAAAACTTCTCCAATGCTGGTGGGATTACAAACTGGTACAACTACTCTGGAAATCGATCTAGAGGACCCTCAGAAAATTGAAAATAGTTGTACTTGAAGACCCAGCTATACCACTCTTGGGCATATACCCAAAAGATGTCCCACCATTCCACGAGGACACGTGTTCCACCATATTCATAGCAGCCTTATTTGTAATAGCCAGAAGCTGGAGACAATCCTGATGTCTCTAAATCAAAGAGTGGATATAGAAAATTACACAATGGAATACTATTCAGCTATTAAAAATGAGGACATCATGAACTTTTCAGGCAACTGGATGTAACTTTCATCCTGAGTGAGGTAACACAGACCTGAAAAAGACATACATGGTATGTACTCACCAATTAGGGGATATTAGCCAAAAAGTACAGAATACCTAGGATACAACCCACAGACCCTAAGAAGTGTAACAACCAGAAAGGCCCAAGTGAGGACGTTTCATTTCCACTTAGAAAGAAGAAGGAAATAATCATGGGAGGCAGAGGGAGGGATGGAGGGAGGGAGGAAAGGAGGGAGGAAGGGAGGGAGGGACCTGGGTAGGAAAGGGGAGTGGGAAAGAAAAAGCAGTCTTAAATTGCCCAAACCCCAGGGAGTTCCCAGAGACTGAGCCACCAACCAGGAGCATACAGGAGCTGGTCTGAGGCCACTGGCACAAAAATAGCAGAGATATGCCCAGTTGGGCCTCAGTGGGAGAAGATACAGTACACTTAATCCTTCAGACACTTGAGGCCCCAGGGAAAGGGAAGCCTGGTCAGAGGAGCACCCTCTCAGAGGCAAGGTGGAGGAGGAATGGGATGAAGAACTGTGGGGGGGAGATGGGGGGAGGGGGACAACGACTGGAATGTAAAATTAAAAAAAAAGAAATCCTAAAGAACACAAATGACTTGATGCAATTCAAATTTTTAAAAAATAAAGAACAAGCCAAACCCAAACGAAGTAAGGAAGATATAATAAAAATGAGCAGAAATTAATGAAATAGAAATAAGCAAACAGCATTGACAACAAATACAAAGAATCGATAACTCTAACAGTTGGTTCTTTGCAAAGACAAAATTGACAGACCCTTAGCATAATTAACCCAAAGAAAGAGAGGACTTAAATCAACAAAAATCCAAGATGCATTGAGAAACATGACACAAACACCAAAGAAATTCAGAATAATTTAAAAGAATACTGTAAACACTTACAATCATTAGGTCAGAAAGCCTACCAAAAAAAAAGTATGAATTTCTAGATTTATCCAAACCATCAAAGTTAAATCAAAAAGAAATCAACAATTTAAACAGACCCATAAAAAATGAAGTGATTGAAATGATAATAATAAAAAAAAAAGTTTTAAAAAAACAGCATGGGCCCAGATGGCTTCACAACAGAATCCTACCAGCTTTCAAAGAATTACAACCAATACATATTAAACTATTTTAAAAACACAGAAACAGATGCAGCACTTCTAAATTTCTTCTATGAATCCAGTTTTACTCTAATACCAAAGCCAAACAAAAGCGAAACATTGAAAGACATGGTAGGCATTACTATCCCTCTTGTATGTAGATGCAAAAATTCTCAAACAAAATACTTGCAAACTGAGTATAGGTAGAGATCAGCATGATTATCCACCATGATCAAATTGGCTTTATCCTGGCAAGGCAAGGATAAAGGATGGTTTAATATATAAAAGCAGATAAATATAATAAATCATGTAAATGAATTTAAAAGGTAAAAATTACATGAGCAGCTCAATAGATACAGAAATGGTCTTTGACGAAATCCAACAAGACTTCTTGATCAAAGTCCTAGACAGAATGGGCCTGAAAGGAACGGACATCAACATAATAAATGCTATGTATGGCAAACTCAGGGACAATAGTATCCTAAATGGAGAAAAACTTGAAGCAATCATATTAATATTGGGAACAAAACAGGGCTGTCCACTATCATGGCTCCTTGTCAATACATCACTTGACGCACTAGTTATAGCAATGAGACAAGGGAAGGAAATTGAAGGGATACAAATGCGCGCTCAGGGGGAGAAGTCAAATTATCCATATTTGTACTTAATATGATATTAAATGTAAGGTATCCCAAAGATTCCACCACAATTTTTTTTAAAAATGATACTTTTACTAAAATGGCAACAAACAATAACAACTTATAAAAATCAGTAGCCTTTCTGAATATCAATAACATGTTGAGAAAGAGTTCCCAGAAAGACTCCCCTTCAACACACACACACACACACACACACACACACACACACACACATATACACACACACACTAAATTAACCAAGGAGGTGGAAGGTTTCTACAATGAAAACTTTTATCCCTAAAGTATTTCTGTCACAGCCACCATCAAAGAGCAGCAGTCATCACTGGGTGCTACCCCATGTCCTTACCTCAACAAGGGCCATGAGGTAACAAAGAATGCCAGTGAGACCAGTCACAGCTAGATTTGCTTGGGCCTCACCAAATACAGCAAGTTCATGTGGATGTGATCCAAGAGCAGTACAAGAGCCTCCCCGTGGAACTACAGCTCAAGGTGTCCAAAGACAAGCCACAGTTCAAGTTCATCAGGAAAAGAGTGAGGATGCAAAGCAGGAGATCTGAGCTACACACTGTCAGCCATGAGGAAGGCTGTGACTAAGAAGGGCTGATGGTCTCATTCCCTCTTCAATGAACACGTATGTTGCGCTCATGCACATGTGCACACACATGTGCACGAGCACACACACACACAATAAATCTCTGAAGAAATAAATTGAGGAAAATCCTAGGAGGTGGAGAGACCTCTTGTCTTAGTCAGGGTTTCTATTCCTGCACAAACATCATGACCAAGAAGCAAGTTGGGGAGGAAAGGGATTATTCAGCTTACACTTCCACATGGCTGTTGATCACCAGAGGAAGTCAGGACTGGAACTCAAGCAGGTCAGGAAGCAGGAGCTGATGCAGAGGCCATGGAGTGATGTTCCTTACTGGCTTGCTTCTCCTGACTTGATCAGCCTGCTCTCTTATAGAACCCAAGACTTCCAGCCCAGGGATGGCACCACCCACAAGGGGTCCTCTCCCCTTGATCACTAATTGAGAAAATGCCCCACAGCTGGATCTCATGGAGGCACTTCCCCAACTGAAGCTCCCTTCTCTGTGATAACTCCAGCCTGTGTCAAGTTGACACACAAAACCAGCCAGTACAATTGACCCTTTGTCAACTTGACACACAAACACAATCACTATTAAGCCTCAACCCTTATGTTCTTATTCATCCCCAAGATCTAAAGTCCCACAGTCTTTACATATTAAAAGTTCAATCAATTTAAAATGTCCAATATCTTTTAAAATTCAAAGTCTCTTAACTGTGGGCTCCACTAAAATACATTCTTCCTTCAAGAGGGCACAGTCACAATCAAAAGCAAAACCAATGTCTGGGATCCAACTCACAATCTTCTGGGCTCCTCTAAGGGCTTTCGTCACTTCTCCAGCTCTGCCCTTTGTAGCACACATCTTGTCTTCTGTGCTCCACATGCCCGTACTCCACTGCTGCTGCTGTCCTTGGTGGTCATTGCATAGTACTGGCATTCCCAAAACACTACTGTAACTAGGCTTTACTAATAGCCTTTCGAAGACTGTCTTCACGGTGCCAAGCCTCAACTCCTTTGCATGACACCTTTAGTCCTGTGCTATCAATTGCAAACTGAGGCTGCACCTTCACTTATGGCCTTCTATGGCCTCTCACTGTGCCGAGCCTCAGCTGTTCTTCATGACCCCTTCGTGCTGTCAAAACCAGTACCACCTAGGTGACTCTTACATATTACCAAGTCCTGCTGCAGCACAAGGTACAACCTTGGCTATCTATGGAACACATCCTCTTTGTGCTCTCAGAAAACACTTCCCAGAAGATGTCACCTCAGTGATGCTGGTCTCTTCTTAATCACTGCTAATTTCTTAGCTCCAGCTAACCAGCATCAATATAGTCCCAGTAATGCAAAGTTTTCACTTTAGTAGTTCTGTATCTTGTTAATCTCAGCTGATACTTCAGCCCCAGCTAACCAGAACCACAGAATCTTCGCAATATAAACAATATGGCCCTGATAAGAGTCTTTAATCTTCCCTCTGAAATTTCACAAGCCAGGCCTCCATCTCTGCACTGTTCTCAACATGATCTTCCAAGCTCCCACAGAACACCCCACAGAGTTCTTAACAACCAGTGGTTCTTCTAGCTCTAAGTTTCAAAGTCCTTCTACAGTCCTCCCCAAAACATGGTCAGGTTGTCACAGGAATACCCCACTCCCGGTACCAATTTGTCTTAGTCAGGGTTCTCTAGAGTCACAGAACTTATGGTAGTCTCTATGTAGTAAAGGAATTTATTAATGACTTACAGTCTGTAGTCCAACTCCCAACAATCAACTCCCAACAATGGTTGGCAGCAGCTGTGAATGGAAGTCCAAGGATCCAGAAGTTGCTCAGTCCCACAAGGCAAGCAGGCGAGGCAGAGAGAGAGAGAGGGAGCCTTCCTTCTTCCAATGTCCTTATATAGGTCTCCAGCAAAATCTGTGGCCCAGATTAAAGGTGTGTGCCACCACACCTTTAATCCCAGATGATCTTGCTTGAACTCATAGATCTTCCAACCTTAATCCTCTGGGATTCACAGCCACTATGCCTCAAGATCCCCATGCCAAGATTCAGGTGGGAAACTTGTATCTCTCAGCCTCCAGATTAAGGCCATAGGTGAGCCTTCTAATTCTGGATTGTAGTTCATTTCAGATATAGTCAAGTTGACAACCAGGAATAGCCACTACACCTCTCATGCTCTCTTGCATTGGAAGAATTAATATTGTGAGAATGACCGTCCTAACAAAATCCTCATGACAGTCTTCACAGAAATTTTTTAAAAAAAAAAAAAATGCTAAAAATTCACATGAAAGCACAAAGACCCAAGATAGCCAAAGTAATGCTGAGCAAAAATAACCATCATAGAGGGACTACCATACCAGATTTCAAGCTACGTCATAGAGCTATAGTATAATAACAAAAAAACAGTACTGTGCTGGCCCAGAAACAGATATGCAGATCAGTGGAACAAAATAGAAGACCCAAACGTGAGTACACATAATTACAGCCATCTGATATCTGACAAAGACACCAAAAATACTCATGGGAGGAAAGGCAGCATCTTGCACAAACAGTGCTGTGAAAACTGGATGTTCACGTCTAGAAGAGTAAAATCTAACCTGTATGTATGCTCCTGCACAGAAACCAACTACAAATGGATCAAAGACATGCATGTGAAACTTGTAATGCTAAACCCTTAGAAGACAAAATAAGCAGAGCCCTACAAGATACAGGAGCAGGAAAGGACTTTAGGAATGGGATTCTGTTTGCCTGGGAATTGAGTCCAACACCTTATAAACAAGGCCTCATAAAAGTAAAACCCTTCTGCACAACAAAGGAGACCTGCTGAATGAAGAGGAAAGCCTGCCGAGTGGGAGACAGCCTTTGCTGGGTGTACAGCTGATGGGGACTTGATATCCAGAACTGCCAAAAAGACCACAATAAACAAAGACTCAAGAAAACCAATGATGTAATTAAAGAGTGGGCTATGAATTTGAGCCAAGAATTCTCAAAGGAAGAACCAAACATGGCTGAGAGACTATGAGGATGGGAGGATGGGAGCATTAGAGAGAAGGATATGCCATGAGTGGTATGAAGAAGGAAAGGGGGAAACGGGGCTTTAACTGGATGTGTACGAGAGAAGGCAACACAGAGGGAGGACGAGAAAGCACAGAATAACACTGAAAGTGCTAGAACATACCATAGATAAACACATTTATAGGGATAGTGTATGTGTGTGTTTTAAAGGAGGTATGCCACATGGAGTGGTAATGCTCCTCCAAGAGTCATAGACTGATGACCCCCAACATCAGGGAAGGAAAACCTCTCTTTGAGTTGTTGGTTGGGAGGGAGTGTCCAAGAGGCTCCACAAACAATACAGACTATTATCATTGCCCTTGTTCGTCTCTCAGAATTTGAAGGGAACACACCCTATTGCTGAGAGAACACACATTTCAGATATAGGAAAAATTGAGCTGGAACTGACCTGGATGTCTCCTCCATGAGGATTAGCTCTCCTAATACTAGAAGGCTCTGTGCAAGCTATCAAAGGAGAAAAGAATCCAATATCCCTACCCATCTGTAAAGCCTAGGAACCACAACAACGACCAGCCCAGCAAGATATCCCCAGAGATGTAATAGTGGCATCATGAACTCTGATTGGATCTATGGCCCACTCCGTAGGAGGGAACTCATGCCTGGCACTGTAAACCTAGCCAACCCCGTGTGGCTGGAGAGGTCACAGACCCTAGAGGAGAACCGACTACTGCTGTTTTCTTCAACTGCTGATAATTTCTACCTGCATTCCAAATAATTAACCACACGATCATAAGTAAGTGTGGCCATTATCCCCTCATCAAAGAGCTTTCTTTTTGCAGAAGATGGAAGCTATAACAGATACCAACCATCAAAATGTACAGGATAAGTTACAGTGGGGTTCTCATCCCTGATTGATACCTCTGCAATGCACTGTTTACACCTAAGGCTTGGGCAACATCACAGGCGAGGGGGTGAAAGCCTGTGAGAACCAGAGGACTAGGCTGCCTACTTTGATAAGAAGTCTTCAGGCTGTGTCCATGAAATCTGAATGATATGACTATCTAAACAAAACCTGCATAATGATAACTCCAATCAACATGGTAACATGGATGGGGGAAAGCTTGCAAAGCCCCAGCCCTACCTAGATGAAGAGCTGCAGGCAATCAATGGGTGCTAAGAGGGAGAAAAACTGGTTTTTTCCAGGGATGAGCCCCATGAAAGGTTATTCAATCTCCAATGGTCAGTTCTAGACACATGAACATTTGACTAACACTAAATGGACCTAGTGGGTTAAGAGATGAAGGGAGAGAAATGATATAAACACAATTGTCTTAGTCAGGGTTTCTATTCCTGCACAAACATCATGACCAAGAAGCAAGTTGGGGAGGAAAGGGTTTATTCAGCTTACACTTCCATGTGGCTGTTGATCACCAGAGGAAGTCAGGACTGGAACTCAAGCAGGTCAGGAAGCAGGAGCTGATGCAGAGGTAATGGAGAGATGTTTCTTACTGGCTTGCTTCTCCTGGCTTGCTCAGCCTGCTCTCCTATAGAACCCAAGACTTCCAGCCCACGGATGGCACCACCAACAAGGGGCCCTACCCCCTTGATCACTAATTGAGAAAATGCCCCACAGCTGGATCTCATGGAGGCACTTCCCCAACTGTAGCTCCCTTCTCTGTGATAACTCCAGCCTGTGTCAAGTTGACACACAAAACCAGCCAGTACAACAGTATTCATGTATGTAAACCTCAAAAAATATATAAAAATCTGAATTAACAGAAAAGAAATTCTCAGGATGGACTCTACATGGCAATAACAGTTAGAGTCATTTTTGAGTATCATAAAAATCACTTGTCTTGTCGATCAAGGACCGAGTGACTGTTCATCCAGACACCAACGTGCTTAGAAAGGACAAGCAAGTTAGAAAGGCAGGAGGTCCCTAGGATGAAATATAGACTTCATGACAAACGCACAGTTGTCAGAACTCGACATCAAGAACTCGACATCACGGGAGGGGGGGTGGGGAGGAAGGTCAAGCAGAGCCTCCTCAGGGAGATACAGTCACGGTCAAGGTCCTTGCTAAGTGGGACATATGCTCAGGTCAGTGGTGGATAGCTGTTGTAGGATACTGTATTCATCAGTTAGTGAGACATAGGTAATAAACTGTATACTTTGCGTAGTAAAGAGTCACATTATGGCAGGTTAAGTGTGTAGGGATGCTGATGCATAGCATGAAGATCTAAGCTAGGATTCCCCAAGACTCACACAAAAAGCTGAGTGTGGTGGTGCTCTGCGAGCACCCCAGCAGAGGGAAGGTACAGACAGGATGAAGGCTGATTAGAGAGCCAGCCTAGCAAATGAATGAGCACCAAGTTCAGTCAAAGTCTTTGCCTCAGTAAACATTTTTTAAGATGGAAAAGACGAAGAAAGGGTGATAGAGTATGCAAAAGGATGGAGTGTAGAACAAAGACACAGAGTCACGAAAGAGGACACTAAGGTATCATTTCTCTAGCTTCTACTCTATCATGGTCCACTTGTGCCATGGTAGACACGCAAATTCAACATTCTGGGCTTTGAAATGCAAAGAATTGTTTTTGTACTAACACCCCCAATCTAATATATGTTATTCCTTTGTATGGAGCTTGTGAAACCTGGACTTTCTGCTGACTGTCAGTGCACCAGCAACTGGTCATGAGTAGCCACTGAACACAGTCATCATGATGGCCCACTTGGAAAAGGTCATTTTAAATAATATATCAAACCATTCTATTATCATATTAATTTGATATATAAATTTTACTGGAATGCACAAGTACATCTTCAATTTTAATTAATTGATTGATTTATTAATAAATTGATCAATTAGAGAGGTAGAGAGTGATCAAGGAGAAATACTAACACTAAAGGTAACCTCAAGCTTCTATACACGTGTGCATGCACACACATTCACAGCCAATACTAACATATACATACATCATACACAGATACACAGGTACATCACACGTATACAAATGTCCACACATGTCCATACACACCCACAGCAATTTGAATTCTTTCAAAGTGCTGGAAGGTCGAAATCTTAAATCAGTATCTATGGGTCTAATTTAAGAGCATTTTCTCTCCAGGCTCTATCAATTTATTTCTTGTTCCTTCTGTCTGTGGCTATCTGCATTGCCTGGTTTATGGCCACGTCACCAGAGGCCTAATCTTAGTCTTCACGTGACCTGTCCCTCTGAGTGATTCAAATCTCATGAAAAGGTGTGATGGTTACTTTTGAACCTTATTTGATTGAGAAGTGCCTAAGAGCCTAGGAAAGCAGACTCCTGGGAATAGCCAGGAGGATTTTTCAAAGATGATTAGAGAGGGGAAGATCCATCCTAAACGTGGGTGGCCATGCCCTCGGCTACAGGACTGGGTGGGATAAAGTGAGGAGGAGGAGGAAGCCAGTGAGCACAGACAATCTCTGATGTTTGGATACTGTGAGGTCAGCTCTTCTTCTTGACCACACTCTTTTCATTACGGCCTGAGTGCTCAGACCCTGAATCCTTCCTCCTTTCCACTATTCCTTAAGAGATTTTGGTTGCCGCCGTGGGAAGCCGAGGGGCACGGAATAGTACAATCATACGTAAGGACACCACGGAGCTCCTCAGCCTAAGATTGTTTAACTTAACTACATCTGCGAAGACTTTTTCCAAATTAGGCAACATTTATAGGTTGTAAGGATTGGGTCCTGATATACTTGGGATGCTACTGCCAGTCTTTCGTAACAGTGCTACAGTTTCCTGCATCCTGAGATGCTGAGATGCCGTGGTACACGTAGGAACATCAACAGCATTCGGTTCAAGTAAAACAAGCTGTGTCACTTCCTCTTCTTATAACTGTGGTCAAATAGGCAACTTAAGGGTGGGGAGGTTTGTTTTGGCTTGTAGTTCAAAGGACACAGTTGATCATAGTGGAGAAGGCATGGCAGAGGAAATATGAGGTGGTTAGCCACATCGCATCCATAGGCAGGAAATAGAGTCTGGACAGAAAGTATCACTTGCCTATAAAACTTTGCTTTTCCCCTATGACCCATTTCTTCTCCTGAGACACCACCTTTCAAAGGTTCCACAGCCTCCCTAAACAGCGCCTGGTGGAAATAAATGTTCAAACGCATGAGCCTACAGGGGACGATCCTAGGTACTGTTCTATTGCTGTGGGATGCCACAGAGAAGAAGGCATTGGATTGAGGCCTTGCTTACCGTTTCAGAAGGTTAGTCTATAATCATCATGATAGGAAGCCTGGCGGCAGGTGTGGTGCTGGAGAAATAGCTGAGGGCTCACATCTGACCCACAAGAGAGAGAGAAAGCAAGACTGGACCTAGCATAGGGTTTGGGAAGCTTAAAGGCCACATACTTCCTGTAACAAGGGCACACCTGCTACAGCAAAGCCACACCTCTGAATTCTGCCCAAAGAGTTCTACTAACTGGAGAGCAAGTATTCAAACAGCTGAGCCTATGGAGGCTAGTCTCATTCAGACCACCATGGGACATTCCACATTCAAATCACAATACAAGCTATTATGTAGGTGACTTCATATATGTAAAATCAGTCAACAACAGGAGGGAGAACCCAAGTATGGCCTTAACGATCTACAGAGGCACCATCCTTTCCCATCAACACAGCATCTACCTACGAACCTATGAAAGAACATTAGTACTTGGCACTTCAATGTTTTAGGGAAAAAACTGTCACTCCGAGGTAGATGGCCTGTCTGTCAAGACCATATCTCTCAGATAGCTACCACAACACTTACAAAAACTGTAGGCAGATCATCGTGAAGCACCACAAAGAATTCAGAGCAGTCCTCATAGTCTCCTCTCTTTCCTTCCCATAACTGGGAAGAATACTTACAGTAGGGTATTGGCTCTCAACCTTCCTAATGCTGCAACCCTTTAATATAATTCCTCAAGCTGGGAGACAAGCACTGAACCATAGGACCACCACTTTGGCCCCTACCTCCCATTTTAAAAGTAGCTTGTATGTGTTTGCAGGCGTGTGTATGTGGGGTTGGCACATGTGGGTATGTAAGCATATCTACATGTAGAGGTTAGAGGTCAATCTTGACTCTCATTTTTTAGGTGCCTCTCACCTTAATTCTTGAGAAAGGGTCTTTCATTAGGGATGCAGGATTCACCAACTGTATTTTTCAATGGTCTCTGGTGACCCCTGAGAAAGGGTCATTTTACTCCCCAAGGGACTGAGAACCACCAGCATTGCTGTGTAGCATTTTCCTCTGAGTTAAAATGCCCCCTGCAGGAGTGGGGCAGGGTGTTCATGAGACTCAGGAGGTCAAACCAACTTCACATGGCTGGGAAAGCTAAACCGTGCAAGATTCTCTAAGGCTCCTCCCAGCTGTATAGAAGCAGGGTCCAAGTTTGCTTACTGCCATAAAACATCATGACCAAAAGTAATGCAAGGAGGAAAGGGTTAATTCCAGAACTGTCCAGCTGACTGCAAATTGTAAGGAAAGGTTTGTAGTTGGAGCTTTGCGAGCTGTCTAATGTGTTAGGTTGGGCTTTACAGAGATGTGGCTGTCCTTGAATTATTGTTCTCATATGTCCCTTCACGCATACTCCTGTTAGTAGACCCCCCAAAAAACTTATTGGTTCACAAAGTTGGATGTTGGTTCAAACCTTAGTATATCATGGATCCCCTGTCTGGAATGAGGAGGTATGATGCTATTTCCCCAGGCAAAGTCTCACAAAACAGTCCATTTTTATGTTGCGGCCTCAGAAGTTCAGAGCAGAAAACATAAACTGTGTTCCGAGCCATAAAATGTGTCCAATTACCTCATGCCCATGAAGCTCTGTATAGTACCATGTTGAGTTGTTCATACATAGGCTCCAGAGACAAAATCACACTGGTACCCTTTACAGCACTCCCAAATAGTAAATATATCATCTCTATTCTCCACAGTTATTTGAGAGTCATGAGTCTCCACAGAATTGGTTAGAATGATTCTTTTCTGTTTTTGCTTTGTTTCCTTTCCAAGGGATGTTATGGATTGAATATGAAATATCCTCCCAGAGACTCACATGTTGAATGCTTGGTCTCTAGCAATGATGCTATTTGGAAGTGTCATGGTTAGCTGTAATTATCACCTTGACAATTCTAGGCTTAGAATCACCTGGAAAGAGATTCTCAATGAGGAATTGTCTTGATAAAATGGCCGGTAGGAAACTGACTTAAGTTAGTTGGTGGGGTGATCCAACCAACTGTGGGCAACTCCATCTCCTAGGCATGGGGTCCCAAAATGTCTGAACAGAGAACTCAAGCTGAGCACGTGCAGTTGCCTGAGCATGCTCCTCGCTGTCTTTTTCTGTTCTTCACCGTGCGTGTGACGAGACTAGTTATAACTTCTCGCCTTCACTTCCCCACAGTGATGAACTCACAACCTGGAGCTGTAAGATGATATAAGCTCCTTTTCCTCTAAGTTACTTTTTCTCAGGGCACTTTACCACAGCCTCAAAGGAGAAACCAAGACAGTGAAGTTGATGGAAGTCATTAGGGATGGGTCTTTGGGAGAGCATTAAGCAGGACACCTTCCTGTTCTGTCCTTTTGCATCCTGTCTGCCACAATGAAAACAGCCTCTGCCATATTCTCCCTTGATGCTCTGCCTCACAACAGACCTAGAAATAGGGAGACAATTAACCATGGACCAAGTAGCCATGGTTCCTTCTGAAACGGAGATAAAATAAATCTGCCTTTTTAATGGTGTCTATGCCTGGTGTTTTGTCACAGTACCTGGGAAAATAAGTAATTCAAGAGGAAAGAGTTCCTTCAGCATCTTATGGTTCTATAATGTAGAAATTACAGAGTTTCCCCAAAACTTATTATTTAAGGTCAAAAGGTCCACAAGGTATCAAATTCCAAATATGCTGTATAATCACAAGTTAGAGTACTGTAGTTATCATTTAAAATTTCTCCCACTCCCTGCCCCCTTTGCACTAGCAGATAGGGGGAGGGGCATGTGTACATGCTTGGCTGTGTGTGTATGCGCACACGTGTGTGTACATGCCTCTGTGTGTACGCATGCACATGCATGCGTACATGTGTGTACATGTGTGCATGTGGGTATGTGCATGTGTGTGTGTGTGTGTGTGTGTGTGTGTGTGTGTGTGCGCGCACGCATATGCTTCATTACTGTAGACACAATATAAACTGATGTTATTTCTCAAGTTTCTCATGTATTTCTCTGCAGTGATGGACTGGAACCTGGGACTGTGAATGGAAATAGACCCTTTCTCCCTTAACTTGCTTTGCGGGGTTGGGGGGGTGGTATTTTATCACAGCAACAAGAAGAGAATTGAAGGTAGATAGTTCCTGTTGAGAATATAACTCTGTATTCTCTTGTCCCCTCCTTCTTTTTAAAATCTATGTCCCTAACACCATCTGAATAAAGTCTTTAGAAATGCGTGTACATTCATTCTTTGTATGTCTAACACAGAAAGAAATGTGTCTAATGAGATAAATGACTGAGGAACTGCACACCCGCTGTTGTGTATATAACCTTTCATGAAGAACCACAAAGAAGCATCTGGTTTTTTGTCCAAAAAAAGGGTACCAATGATAGACTAAAGAAGCACGTCAAACCTTGCTAGGCGAGCTGAGCATCCCTGGAGGTCCCGGCACAATCTCTAGGTAGTTCCACTAGAAACTCCCTTCTCAGCAATGGTCTGATGGTTTTATTAGCTTTGGAAGCTCCCTGTCAATCTTGTAACTTTCTGTACTTAGTCTGTTTCATTAAATTCCTGAGCCTTGCCAGTTTCCTCGGCTTCCTGAGTTCTATGGCCGTTTCTTTCCCCCTCCTGGAGGGAATGCTCCAAATCAGAAGAAGTACCTGCACCACCTGTGCTTGCATCTGGCCTTCTTGCTGCAGGGACAGGCAGGCAGGGAAACAAAGCCACCGCCACTTTGTGAACTTTTATCCCGCAAAAGTTTTTTTTCCTTAACCCGTGAGTACTGAGTGATTGTCACAGACTATTAGGAAACTCAAGGCGCCCGCCCCCTAAAATATCCCTTACTTGTCAAGCTCTAGTGGAGGAGTGCAAAGCTTTTAGACACTTTCCAAAATGATGTTGTGCTGAACCCCAAGTCTCTGTCTCTGCAAGGTACAGTTGCCATGGCAACTCTAGCTAATGAATATGTATGCAAATGAGCAAAGAATTTATTCATCATTTGACAGTTGTTCTAGCTTCTTTGCCCTTCCTGAGACTTGAAAAACTGAAGGATGGGGTATTAGAAAAGTATGTGTTTGGTAAAACATTGGTTAAGTGTTTGTTTTCAGAGCTCATGGGGAGGGAGGGGTAGGATGTCATTCTTTCATTTTTGTGAGATACATATATAATACATATATGTATATATATATATTAGATTTCTCTGCATCTGTTCTAAGAATAAACAAAACCAAAAGTAATGGGACACATGTGCTCTGGATCCCTTAGAGTCATTTTTCCCTTAGAGGGAAAATTGCAGTGTGTGGATGACAAGCAATAAGCCCAAATTTTGCTCCACTCATAGTTTAGGTCTTACGCAAGGCCTGAGAGACTCCTGAGCTGGCCTCTCAAAGAGTAACAGTCTCTGATTCCTCCTCCCTTGATTCCTCATTAAGAGACCAAGGACATCCATGGCCAGACAAAAGCTGAAAAGGAAACAAAACAAAACAAAACAAAAAACCATAGCCCAGAATGCCAGGCTCCTAGAAGGATGCTCTGTCCCTCTGAGTCAGGATACTGAAAAAGAGACTGAGAAAGAGCTCAGCAGAACAGTACTCACTTGTTATCAGAAGGGGCAGGGCCCAGGGTGCAACCCCCAGTGCTGAAAGAAGAGAGGAGGAGGCAAAGAAGCAAGGAAGGAAGGAGGGAGGGAAGAAAAGAAGGAGGGAGGGAAGGAACAAAGGTGTGGTGGTTTGAATATACTTGGTCCATGGGAAATGGCACTATTAGGAAGTGTGGCCTTGTCGGAGTTGGTGTGGCCTTTTTGGAGGGAGCACATGGCTATAGGGGTGGACTTTGAAGCTCTGCTTAGTGTGGAAGAGTCAGTTTTCTCTTGTTTGTCTTTGGAACGAGATGTAGAACTCTCAGTGAATCCCACACCATTCCTGCCTGGATGCTGCCGTGCTTCCCACCTTGATGATAATGGACTGAACTTCCAAACCTGTAA
>JADRCC010577106.1:10159-25917 GCA_019843855.1 Hylomyscus alleni
CCAGGCAACACACGCCACCCGCGTAACAATGGCATGGCTGTCGTGGGAGCTATCAACGTCCCAGATTGGACTTGAGGCCTACGCCATAGGAGTGAGACCCATGTCAACAGTTCATGTCTGGCTGGTCATAGGCCCCAGTTGTATTAGGGCAGGGCAAGATGAAGTAACACTACTGTTAACTAAATTGACATAGCACCAAACTACATTCTAAATGTTTATACCACAAACACTCTCGGCTTTAGTGTCCTCTTTACAGTGAACAGAGGTCAGTGAAGACTAACAGGGTGTACAAGGTGTTCAGAACAAGTGGTGACTGAGTGCCTGAAATTTTAACAGTCTAAGGCTCAGGGATGACTGTAGAAGAGGCGGGCCGGGAAAATGTAGGAGCAGCATGAGAGGAAAAAAAGGCTGTGAAGTGCCAACTTATAGGCATGTCGCCCGCCTTGCAATTATGAATTCACAGCAGGTATTCCTTGCCCTGGGCCAAGGCTTGCTCTGTCAACTTGCATGGGGCCCTACTTACTGCCGAACTAAGATTTGAGGAATCTTTTTTTTTTTTTTCAGTTTTGTACCTTCTGCTGAGGCCACCATGCTCCAATGGATAGCTCTCAATGCATAGCATGCCCACATGGTCACAGACAGCCTTGGTTAAACTCAGTGGAATTCTCAAAGGAAGGTGAGAAAGATTTATAGGGAAGATGCAGCTAGGCAGGGAGAGGGAATCGAGTCAGGGTAGACAAGTGTTACAGCGTATGTGTATAGGTACAGCATACAGTGTATGAAACTGTCACGAACAAAAAGGGGTCTTGTGATTTTAAGGCCCCCACCCTCACCCCAATGAGTACATTTAACTTCTAGCTCCAGGAGCACCTAGGAAAGGTAATGGATTGCTGTTGGAAGTGATTTGTGATACATGGGACAGAGCTAACAGTACATGCGCCTGAATGTTTGGGCCATCTGATGGCTACAGTTAGGCCACATACCCGTCACCGGCTCTAAAAAGTGGAGTAGTTTTACCCAGGAAAGTAAGAGACCAGAATGGCTTTTCCTCCTCATCCCTCCAGTTCCTAGGCCTGTTTTTGTAAGGTAGCTTTTTTAGGTAGCAACCAGTGATGCACTGAGCTGCTCCCATTTCCAGAAATCTCAAACGTTAGCTGCTTTGTAGATATTGTCCTTCCCAGCCACTGCTTGCCCCAGCTCACAGTCAACCGAAGCATTTCTCCACCATCTGGAATCTGGAACATCTGGTGCTCAAAGAACAGTGTGAAGTATGGGATCATCAAATTTGGACTCATCAGTGAAAGACTCTGTATTAAACATACTGTGACTAACCATGGCTGCAAGATGACCGGACCAAGAAAAAGGAACGCGCAGAGAGGAACACACTGTAACTTTATTTTCTCTTTTACCTAGCACATACAATAAATGCTAAAACACACTTCATGTTTGGAGTTGTGTATTCAATAAACAGATAAGCAGTGATATAGATAGCAAATACAAGTATTATAAGGACGTTTTTAAAAGCAAATGTCTGTTTAGAGTAAAATGCTGTTACAAAAGCCAGAACTGAATTCTAATAAAACAAGGCACAATGTTTAAGGCAAAATTTATGAAGAAAGAATATAAAGTTAATATAAGATAGTTTTTTTAATATCCTTTGGGGGAAGAGGCACAAGAATTTAAAATAGCTTAAACATTTTTTAGAATATTAGCCATAATAAAGTAATAAATTTGATATAATAGGACTATATTTTTTCCAGAAAACAATCTCTACTGTTAAATCATATTTCTGAGTTACATTTTAATTATGTATATGCTTATACAGATATTTCTAATACATAGACTTTAAGTACAGAAAATTAAGGTGTTAGAACATACGTATGATTTGACCAAAGTAAAAGGTATTTTCAGCATCCTTTGTTGTTTTTGGAACCCCCAATTTATTTAAAAAGCTTTTCCCATTATGTTTTTGCTTATCACATACACAAAGTGGGCTGCGAATGTGACACACCTCAACACAAGTCTAGACATGTTAGAAAGTGACTAGTGAGTTAACACTGTTTCTCCCAACAGCAGTGCTGACCATGTAAACTGTGCACAGTGACTCTCTTAACCATCCCCGTACATAAAACCAACCAACTTAGTTACGGCTCCAATGCCAGCAAACAGCAATGCCAACTCATCTAAGATTCCTCCAGCTAGGGTTTTAAATAATACAGTTATATTCAATTTATTTATGGCCAAAAGAATCAAGTATATTCTGATGAATGCAGATAGTTTTCTGCATGTAAATAGCCTTCATTAAGCCACTAGATTCAATACATACACGAGACTGCATATTCTGTCAATCTCTGAGACTGACTAAAGAGCCTAGCAGCACCCATAAAAACTACCTTTTAAAAGCTCAACTTTGTAAGTTAGTGGAATGCTTCTTAATTCAGTCCTTACTAAATACAGATCACATTCTTTATAAAGAATGGACATTTTTATTCATATTAAACTACCCCCTTTTTGACCTACACAAAAACTGTTGCTGAAACAGGCTAGTAACAATATTTTCATAAGATGGTGGAACTTCTCTTATCCTTTGTGGTAGCATACACATTTTAAATAAAATACTATATAAAAGATACACCATTTGACTGGGGTGATGGGATGGTAGTGGTGGGGCTCCATCCTTGATTCTGGAGGGCTCTGATCTTCTAGCACAGTATGATTAAAATTCCCTCCCCAGATTTCCTAAACACACAGTGGGCCCTGTTGTGGGCAAAGGAACCTCTCAGGAGCAGTTTTTTCCCTCAAGTCAAATACAGATCACACAGCTATTGCCAACAACTTATCATTTACTTTCTTTCCCACACTTAGGCTAAATGAAGAAGCAGGCACTTTCAGACCACAAAGGACACTGCTGCTAACTATGCTATTAAAAAGATCACACTATGACAGAAATATAAAACCGCACACTACTGAGTTAATGTTACGAAACATCGTATGCCTAATGTACAACTAGTGAAGGCTAAATAAACACTTCTTTTTAAGCATTGGTATAGAGCTACGTGCTAAAGGTCATGCTGCCTAGAAGTCTACACAGTACCTTCACTGTGGTATATGCCTAGTCTAACTTAAAAACTCAGTATCTTGGGCTAAACAAAGAGCAATACTTACAATAAAATGTCTACTTTTAGATGAAAGGCAAATCATTTAGGCAAAGGCACTTTAAAACTAAATGCAGCTAAATAATCTTACACATATACGTTTACTGGTAAAGTTGTATCCACAAGCACTCACATGGAAACAGCTTGTAAATAGCTACTACTAAATACTTGATCTGTAGTTTTAAAAAACACAACGAAAAGGTAAACACTGACCAAGGCCACCTGCTGTATGATAAACACCAGGTCAAGGAGGGACTACTTTCCAACTCTGGGAAGAGCAACGCTGAATGAAGAAAGCCTACAGCTCACTGGCTCTCCTTTATGAGAAGCAATGTGAACAGCTTCCCAGCAGTAGGAACCAATATAATAATTAATAATAATAATGATAATACTAAACTTGATAAGGATTTTAGATAACAATTCATTATTACTCTACAGGGCCTTACTGGCTCAGAGATTTGCCTGGGTCCCTAAGATTTCTCTTTCCCTACCCCTTGCTGCTTTAAAAGATTTGTTTCATCTAGCATCCCAAGAAACAGCCTCTTCTTGATTCTTCATTTAAACCCAGTATTTCAGTGTCTGTTAGAACTGGTCTGCAGGAGCGTGCTGCACTATTGAGGGTAGACTTTTACTTTTATTTACATCATCCCAAAATGTCACATTTCAAGTACAATTTACAATGCACATTTATTTTTAATATTGGCAATAAAATTTTAAATATCAAGATTTTTAGACCAAGAGGCACCTTTGGCACACTTTTAAGTAAAATACTGAGCAGGGTATGTGGTATTATTCCCAAGCAGTTTGGAAGCCGAGGCAAGAGTTACCATAAGCAAGCTCAAGGCTAGCCTGGGCTATACAGCCGGGCCCTGTCTCAGGAAACAAAGTAACTGTATAATAAAAATTAGACCTTGTGGATTCTGAAACTCTAAGCAATCATTAGCTAGATAAACATACAACTCATAAGTAATGAGGCCAACTACCATTTAACAGTCTGCTGACTTCAGAAAATGGTCGTCTTTCTTCTAGATGGCCAATTCCTACCACACTAAGCTGATTATCTAATCATCAGTTAAAAAAATATGAAAAAGAAAAAAAATTGATATTACTAGCAACTTCTATAAAAGATAAGGCCAAAGATGAGTTTTAAAAAAATGCAAAAGCTAACTACAGATTTCATTACAAGCGACCTGTGCCAGGTGTGGACTGAAGCTTGCTTTACACGCACCAGGCTTTGTACCTATCCCCAGCACCCCACCCATTCCAAAAGCCAGCTGCACACTGACCGGGCACACTGCTCATCCACTTAACTATACACATAAGAACCACAATAAACACTGTGTTGAAAGGACACCATAGGATACATCTATATGGCACAAGCTAGAAACTATCTCTGGCTGGAGTATTTACAACTATAAAAGAAGTAACGCTATACTTTCTTTCTAGGGGCTAGAAAGGGTACATATGGTTACATGCTCTATTTACAGGGCTATTTACACGTAACTCCTAAAAGGCTACTCAAACTATTTTCTAAATCAAGATGACTATCAATCAAGAAAGTACAAATATTTAATCCAGAAGAATGTGGTCCCATCAATTTGAGCATTTTCCGTGAAAATGTTCAGTGTTGCTTAACTAATTAATTACAAAGCATTTACAAGTCATCTTTGTTTTTCCCAACCTTGCAATCTGCAGCTTACAGATGCTTACTTGGCAAAATAAACAAAGACTTTTTATATACTGTCTATCATACAATTACATTAGCAGTAAAAAATCACTTCTATAAACACAGGAAGAAAATTTCTAAATCAAAAAAAGAAAAAAAAAATCTTACTACACTATTCCGAGGGAAAGGTAAGGGGACTCACTATAGCAGCGTTTCACAACTGCAGCCACGAAACTCTCATGTTTCATGACGTAATACACACACATACAAACCCTGAATTACCCTAGAACCTACTAATATATTCTACTAAAATAATATATACAAGAAACCCAACATGCAAATACTCCTAACAAAGCACTCTTTAAGAGATCGCCTGGTGCCATAATGCAATCCGAAACTCCTTCTGGCACTTACCAACTAGGCTTCCTGTTATTACAGGCTGGTTAATATCAGCAGTGAGAGTTACAGATTTTATAAAGCTAGATTATACTTTTAGTATTTTCTAATTGCCTAACCAACTAGTTAATAAAATTAATTTTCAAATACAATAATTTTCGTTACCATTTTTCTTCCATACCTTAAGGATACAAGGTATTTAATGTTTACTTAATACTTTCTTCAGTGATCAATGGTTATGCTAGGACCTACTCTACTGTGGATAAACACAATGGCTCTGCTTCACTCTCACATTTATGGAGTTGTAGTTTTTCTTTCAAATATAGAGGAAGCCTTGGTTTAGTAAACAAGAGGAACAAAGGAGACACACTTGATGGTTAAACTCCACCTCCTTCCACATTGAGACAAGTTTTTGTGTATGTAGCCCAGGTTGGCCTCAAATTTACTATGGAGCCTAGGTTAACTTTGAAGTCCTGATCTTCTGCCTCTACCTCCCAAGTGCTAGAGGTGTTCATGACTATGTCCAACTTCCCTTCATTTAATCCAATATTGTAAAGCAGACATTCTTAGACTACTTGTCATCTAGATTTTTTTGGTCCAAAACTATTAAGTCTGTCTTTTGGTGAATAGACAGGTTGAGACTTTAGCCTCTCATTAAAATAATAAAAGCCATTTAGTTAGATAATTGCAGTTAACAAAAATGAAGTTAAGATGGCCACAGAGGCAAACAGCGGTGTACACCTGTAATATCAGCAACGAGGGAGGGGAGGACTCCATCTGGGAGATCTTCCAGGTGGATCTCTGAGTTCCAGGCCAGCCCATTCTACAGAGTCCAGGCCCTCAGAACTTCAGGTATTATATCTATACAATTGTTCAACTAGTTGGTTAAACTATATTTCCAAGTGTTTTGCACAGTGTCAGGTTGTAGGTTGCTCTGAAATAATTTCTATAATAAGCTTCTATAATCTTGCTAGGATTAAGGCACTCCTAATTAAGGATTAACACATCACTGTTAGATTATATAAAGTTAGTAACAATCACACAAAACAAGAGCTGGTTTAAATATTCCATTTAAAAGTTATAGTCCTTTCTGTCCAGTTAGTTGGTCAGAAAGACTTTCAATAGTCCAGGGGTAACACTAGAAGGCTCATTTTATTTATGTATACTGTTCAGGACAATCCTGGTAACAGATATGTGATGACCTCTTTATTCACCTCAGCTGTCCCAGGAGACACCACTTCCAGCTGATAACATGCATGACCGTTCTTCAGAATGAACCATTCTGTTAGTGTTTCTTCAAAGACTAACGTGAAAATTGTGACCAATCAACTGAATTTTGAACTGCCATTCACAATAAATTACACTCAAAGAATCTAAATACAGAACTGGACTCATTACCGCTGTATGTGCAGAGAGAATGTAAAACCTTTCTTTCACATCATGGCAAGTCTTACATGGACATTCAAAATGAAAACGCTCAGGTCCCCAATCAACTTCAAGACCTATTTTCTTTTTAAGTCATTTCTGCTCAGTGTTTTAATAGTTTTCAAAAACCACTGCTGCTCAACCAAGAAGAACTTTCTGCATCCTGTGTGCAGCAACACTGGCTTCATCTTCTGAGTCAGACTCACTCTGGGACGTGGAGCTGTGCGAGGCAGAGCTGCAGGGGGAGGAGCATTCTGGAGAGCACAGGTAGTGCATGAGGGGGAGGCGGTACTTCCCACAGAAGTCCACAAACTTAATTTGTCTGACACAACAGTCAAAATAGACTCCTAGAGGGAGGAAGAATATAAGAAGTCAGTAAAATTCAAGAGCCATAGTTTTAAAACCCCCTTCCAGTATTTTGGAGCTACATTACATATAAACTCTCTTTGGGAATCTTAAGTAGACGTATGAGAGCAGTTCCTTCTAAAAGCACAGCAGAGAGACACAATGGGAGATCTTCCAGGGGGCAATCTCACTGCTAAGAGAACACCAGGAGGGCCTGAGAGATGGTTCAACAGGAAAGGTGCTTTTGCCAAGCCTGACAACCAGAGTTTGATCCCTGGAATCTATGAAGGGAGGAGGAAAGAAAAAACTTTTGCAATCTTCCTTTGTTCACTGTGACATCATTCATTCATACTCTCAATTATTTCTTGTTTTCTAAAACAAGAAAAAAGGCAAGGCAATGTACCTGAAAGGAGCCAGCTGAGAAAGCACAGGACACTGTTTATTTAGCAGATTTTCTCTAGGTTACTTGGGGGTTGTCAGAGATCACAAGATATGTAAAGTGCCCTTATTCTACAACCCCCCTCCTCAGTTGCTAGTACTGTCCTACAGTCGGAGACTAAAAAACACTTCCTTTAGTAATGATTAAGGAATAACTACCATACAAGAATTTTCAGAAAGGGAAGTAGCTGTTATATCCACTCTTGTCTTTTGGGAAACCAAGGTCACTTATAGCCCAGGCTGCCCATAAATCTCTAGCCTGGCCTTGAACTCCTTATCCTATTGCCTCCACCTCTTCCAAGGATTTAGGATTAATACAAGTGCACCATGACTGGGAGAGTAAAATTGACAGAAACAAAATGTCACCTCACATTTATGCAGGCTCTAAGTCTCCATGCTGCAAAGCTAAAGATCTCATTCAGTTCACACAAAATCAAATACACTCTGGTAGACTAAAACTGGGATTCCCTTATTTGGTTCTAACTCAGTGCTCCTGAACTATGTGAAGTAGAGCTACAGCTAGAACTAAGAGGAAAGCAAAGGTTGTTGTATTGGCAGACTCTAGCTGAACCTTTAAAAAATACCTTAAATTTCTCTAACATACAAAATCCATCCCTATGCTACAGTATAACCAAACTATATAAATTTGTGGTACAATGTCTCTCTAAAGAGGGATCTCAAACTTCACATCAAACTTTTCCAACTTCTGACTATCACACAATGGACCAAATATTCAAAAATCATTCCTTCATAAAGACAGGATGTCACTATGTAGTCCTGGCCTGCCTGGGACTCTGTGTACACCAGGCTGCTCTCCTACTCGTAGAGCTCCTCTTGCTTATGCCCCCTGAATACTGGGAATAAAGGTATGTGCTACCAGGCCTGGGTCCACCATAGCTTTTTATAGTTTACTACTCTGCATCAATAGGCTTATAATAAATCCTAGTAACCATGTTAGTTTTCTATAATACTATCATCTGTAAACTTTTAAATGCTATAAAGAGAAAGTGTCTTGTAAATGTCATGATTTTTAACTTTTAGTTCAATAAGGAACCTGGGTAGTGGAAGGAGGGAAGCATGTACAATGATTGGTTTTATTTTATTCATTTGCTGATATCTAAAATTTTAAACTAA
Organism: Hylomyscus alleni; assembly: GCA_019843855.1. Classification (NCBI taxonomy): domain Eukaryota; kingdom Metazoa; phylum Chordata; class Mammalia; order Rodentia; family Muridae; genus Hylomyscus; species Hylomyscus alleni. Next base: position 18,719 of record JADRCC010577106.1, read on the forward strand.
TAATTTCTAAAACTTAGCATTCCTAAGATAAACAGCTCTTTGGAATACTAAAAAGATCAATTAAAAAAAAAAAAAACAGTTCAGAGAAGAGAATTCTTTTCTCTTTAGAGACCATGGATTCTGGGCATGGCAGAGTTCAGCAGGAATCCCTGGTGTGAATGCTGCCTCTTGCAAGTCTCCACACCCTAGTTTCAACACTGCCCTGCTGCCACCTGCTTCAGAGAGAGGCCCGCGGAGGAGGACTTAGCACACTCACTGGCCCAGCATGCACCTGCTAGAGACGGCAGCCAGGCCAGCTGGGAGAAGGCTCTTCTTTACATCTAGGCTTTTTATTTTGTAACAATCAGAGAAATGTAATTTGTTCTCCTTTTACCTTTATAATATCTCAAGACAAGATTAGACTTTCTGAAAACAAATCTTACTCCAGCTTTGATATTATTATGTAACATTTTCTAGGTGTTTATACTTGTCTTCACACCAGTACCTTATTTAAAAGCAGAATGTTTCTTCAAATGCTCTAAATGTGAATCTTGAGCCATAGATTTAAAGTTCTTTTGTACACCTAGAAATGGACAGTCACTCAGTCTCCTCTCAGACATCTTTAAGTATACTATAATGCAGTTAGGAGGCTCTCCACCTTCCTAATGCTGTGACCGTTAATACAGTTCCTCACAGTAGGGTGATCCCCAACTAGAAAATCATCTTATTGTTATTTCATAACTGTAATTTTGCTAGTTATGAGTCATAATGTAAATATCTACTATGCAATCCCTGTGGATGAGAAGCACTGTCCTAGCAGTACATAATACAATATTGAGCCTTCAAATATACATGGAAGATAGCCAAACATTTTTAAATTGTTTTTAAAAATTAAGACTTTATTTCTTTGTATTTCTTTTCATTTTTGCCATCTTAATTTTATCAAAATGTTCCAAGACAAAATGAAATTCCCCGGGTGAAAGTTCCTTGTGTTTAAAAGTAAAATTAGTGTGAAACAATTTTTAAGGAGGGAGGAGGCTGAGGAGACAGAGCATTTTACTTTCTATTCACTGCATTTACGTGAAAGAAGCCTTAGCTAAGTAAAAACACAACCTCAAAATTTAAAAATAGCCAAGTGAGTGAAAAAGGCCAACCCCAGATCAACTTACCACCGCACTTGGGGTTTGGACAATTGCTGGCTGAACCCAAGTATCTAAGAAGATTCCCAGGAAGGTCGTAGGGAGTGTAAGAAATACTTCGGATCTTAATGGTCCTTGCAGCTAATTCCAGAAGAGTTGGAGGGTCATATGTTAAATCTCTAACAAAACGAACAACTAATGGGTTTCCTCGTAAACTCAACTCTTCCAGGTGAACAAGATTAAGGATCTCTCGAGGCAGGTACGTCAGCAAGTTATTGTGCAGGCTGAGGGATCGAAGCGAGTGCAACCTAGAGTGAATGCCAAGCAGAAACCAAAGGCCATGGATGAGTAACATAGTAGAAAGTTATACTTACATATACTTCTATATGTACAGACATGTCTGTGTGTGTATACAGGGTCTGAGCTTCCCATGTGAATTAACAATTAAGATTAAGGTCAAGAAATGAAAAATTAAGTATCTAAAACCAGCTCAGAGTACAGTTTCAAAGACTATCCTCTGGGATCTTAAGAGTACTGAAAACATTTATGAAGTACTCTGTGTCCCAGCAAAGACAAACAATAGATTGAAAGACACTAGAGGACATATTATATCACTTATATATACAATAAAAAAGACTTTACATATACTGTGAATAACGATCCTTTTCATTACAAAGCCACATAAGGACAGGAATGCTTAAGATCAAATGTAAATTGTCAAGTTCCACAAGACCAAGGAAAGCTATACCAAATTACTACTCTATTTTTGTGAGCTTGTTTTCCCCCTCCCCCTCCCCTGCCCCCCTCCAGTAAGAAGAAAACTGGATGGTTGGGCCAATCAGTAAAGCCTATGCCTTGCAGGCACAAGGACTCAAGTTTAATTGTGAAAATGCTAGTTAAAAAATTAAAAGTCAGGTGTGGTTAAAAAAAAAAAAAAAAAAAAAAAAGCAATGTCAGGTGAGGTGCACACCTGTAACCCCAGCACCAAGGAGGCAATCCCCTGAGGCTTCCTGGCCTGCCAGCCTAGCCTACTGGTAAATTCCAAGCCAACCAGATACCTCCTCCCCCATCTCAAAGGAACAAATAGAACCCAGGTCATTATTGGGCCTCCACGTGCAAGTGAACATGAGCATGCATAACGGCTAAGCAAGGACTTTGAAGAATAAACCAGAGCATTTAAAAGTAAAACTGAAAATTATTCAGCTCATAACAAACTGCAGAGCTATTAATTACAACTTTTTTTGAGACTAGCTTTTTTCTTTTCCATTTAGATTGAGGTCTTACTGTGTAGTCCAAGGTGGTCTTGAACTTAAGGTTTTCCTGTTCACCACCCTAGTGCAGAGATTCCTGGCATATTCTGAATTCCTCTCAGTAGTTCCTCAGCACAGAGGTCTGGGCCATGCCGAGAATACTCACTGTGAGAGCTGAGGAGGCACGCTTTGGATCTTGTTGTCACACAACACCAAGTAATTCAGGGAAGGCAGATTGGCTAATTCTGGTGGGATTTCTTTAATGAAGTTTCCTCCAAGGTATAAACATTCTAAACTGCAAAAGCAAATTTAAAAAAGTGAATAAATATAAGCTGGCCAAGATACTCCATTATCTCTACTATGATAGAATACATCTACTCACTCACCAAATGTCTTACTCAGGGTTTGCTATGTGTCAGGCAGTGTCCAGGAAAAAAGAATGTAATCCCCAGGAATCTTATACCATATCTTGTCAGATAAGACACTGCATGATTAACTACCAAACAAGAGGGACAATTCAAGCACACTGAAATGAGTAGGCAGGGTCATAGCAGCTGCCCCAGAGTACTGTGAATTCAGCTTGGCTATGAACCTAGTCCTTCAGATGGAGAGAAAGAGAAAATTTTCTGGGTAGAGAAGGGGGCTTTAAAGATTCTATGGGCATATCTGTAAATAGAAGAGTTTTCCCGAAGCCCTCACCAGGTTACAGGCACCCTGAGAGTCCATGTTGGCATGCTTATGTTTGACCCATTCACAAACTGGCAACATGAAAAACAAAAGTCCTGCTCACTCTCCTCAAAGGGCAGAAAATTGTAAGCAAGTTTCTGTATTTTTTCTTCGTTCTACTCTAGCAAGTACATTCTTCAGAGGCAACCTGAATAAATTATGTAAACCAGCCCATACCACAATGTCTCTAGGTAATCCTGTTTACACATAATATAACACCTTCTCTGATGACTAGAGCAAGGTTACTTCTGAAAGGTGTCTTCAGGGAGGTGGTAGTCAGTTCTGATAACATAATAAAAATAAAATACACACATAGTGTATTTGGAATGTTTCACTATCACTTTTGGTTTTGTTATTCTACTCAGAACTATCATTCTTTTAAGAAGATTTTCAAACAAAACACAAGTAAAATAGAACAACAGCTTTAAAAGAAGGCTACAACACTAGTATCCAAAAATAGGAATTATCTCATGGGCATTTTCGGCATGTAATATGTGTGCATGTATGCATGTGTGTGGAAGTCAGGTTGGATGTGCGTGGCCGCCTCAGTTGCCATCTACTTTACACACGAGGTAGTCTCCCCTCCACTTTGGTGATGCTATCTCCACCTGGAACCATACCCCTTGCCAACATTTTAATTTTTTTTTAATGATTTGATGGTGTGAAAAAGGGAGCAATCTGTACTTTCTATCTATAGATCTGCAGTTTGCTCAACAGTGAAATTTACCATCCTTCTGTTGTTCCTGGTCCGTGTACCACGTAATAACTACCCTCTGCCACACATTCTTCCTTGAACTGAGTTGCTTCCCCTGCCTTCCCACCCCAAGAACTGAGTCAGTTCTTTCCTCGAGTTACTTCAGTCAGGGCAACTACTAAGTAATTGACTGCCAGGTAGGGATAGAGAGTAGATAAGCTCCCAGGAGACTAGGGAGCGCAGCGAGGCAGGACGCAGGGGCTGGTACCACCTTCAAAGGCCCATTCAAGTTTTGGATGGGGCAATGCAAGATTTCATCATGATACTCAGAATGGGCTGCAACTTAAAAGTTACAAAATATTTATTTCTAAAATTTTGCATGTAATATTTCTGGGCCACAGTTGATTGTGAGTTATTGAAACCCAGTAAAGACATATCATAAGTCAGTGTGGGAGACTACTGTGTATTTTTTCTAAGAATTTTAACTGATTTTTTTTCATAAATGTACATTTTAAGACTTTTCTTGCTGCTTCACTGAAAAGTTCCTTTGTTGCCTTCTGAGTTAGGGAACACGTTTCAAGCCCTTTGCTGGTAGCTAACCATAATAGATATTTCCTCAGATATAATTACTCCCATTTATTAAATTTCATCTGCCTTTTATAAGCTCACCTTCTTTATTTGCTACGTGGTGACTTTAACAATATGTCAATGGTATATTATTTTCTATTTTTAATTATGTATAGCTTTTCAAGTAGTGCCCACTATCCTCTTTAACCAGTTACACACAGCAAATGCTTTTTGCTTCTTCAGCTTAGTAGGTATATTGAATATAATTAAAGATACATAAAATATGCTCCATATCATAGGTCTAAAGAAAATAGGCTTAAAGTAAAAAAGGAATGTACAGATGCAGAAAACACACACACACACAGCCTTCTTTAAGTAACATCCCCATATTAAGTTTTCTCTTCAAATGCTGTCTCCTTAAACAAGATTCAAAAGTAGTTACAAAAAGAGAAGGATTTTCTTCAGTTTATACTTGCAGTAACAGTCTATCCTGAAGGAAGTCAGAGCAAGAATTTGGAGACAAGAACTGAAGTAGAAGCCTTGGAGGAATATTGCTTATTGGCTTGTTCCTTGTCCTGGCTGGCTCTGCGCCGCCAGCCCACCCCCCTTTCAGTAAGCTGGTATTCTGACATTTATTAAAATGATGCTATGGGTTAGAAGAAACAGAAAAGAACCAATTCAGCTTGCTCTCTTGTGACCAAGGGCGACCAGTCCCAGAGGTGGCATTACACACAGTGAGTTGGGCCCTCCCACACCAATCATCGATTAAGAAAACAGAGGACAGGATAGTTTTGTGAGAACATTTTTTCAATTGAGATTCCCTCTTTCCAAATGATTCTATCTGTGCCAAGTTGCAATAACTGGCCAGCAGCATACCCCAGCATACCAGGAAATAAATAGGTCATCAAGAATGGTTTACTTTTTTTTTTTTTGAGTTGTGGTCAATGGGGTGGGTCCCAGAGATCTCTAAATACTACAGGCTATTGTCAGTGCTTTTGATTATCCTCCAGATCTTGATGGTAAGACTAAATTGCTGAAGACACTATATATCTGAATCATAAAACAGGAGAAATCAAATGGGTACTAACCAGGAAGCTTCATCTCTACTGGCTAGCTGGAAGGTGCTATGTACGATAGCAGAGAAAAGTAATCTCAGCCAGTGGTAAACCTTCAAGCTACAGTAAATGGTCTGAGCTTAAATCTGCCCACAGGTGCAATAGTGGCATAGATGCTGACTGGATTTAAGGCCTCTCCCATAAAATGCAACCCATATTTGCCAAAGCTAATGGGGCAGAAAAATCTGTGAGTATGTCATAGGCATTAGGGGGAAATAATATTATTCTAGTAAATGGATTAGTATTAAAAGGACTCCTGTTGGGCAGTGGTGACGCACCCATGCATGCCTTTAATCCCAGCACTTGGGAGGCAGAGGCAGGCAGATTTCTGAGTTCGAGGCCAGCCTGGTCTACAGAGTGAGTTCCAGGACAGTCAGGGCAATACAGAAAAACACTGTCTTGAAAAAAAAAAAAAAAGAAAAAGAAAGAAAGAAAGAAAAGAAAGAAAAAAGAAAAAACAAAATGAGAGAGAACTTGGAAGTTGGGTGGGTACAGAGATAGAAATGGACCTGGGAGGGAGGGAGGGAAAACCATTATCAAAAAACATTGTATGAAATTAAAGGAAGTCAACCCACAAATCCAATATATGAATGTAGACGGGGAAGGAATTTGGCACATTCTACTGATCTTGCTGAGTTACGTCTTTCCTAAGCCATCCACTGCAGTCTAACTTTAACATCCCAAGGGTTAATTTTTAGCTTTTATCATAATCCTTATATCTTTATCTTTGATAACCACATTAAAAAGACACCAAGAAAAGGTCACCAAAAAAAGAAGACATTGATGGGTGGGGGTTCAGGGGTTAATTTTCTGTTTTTGTCATAATCCTTATATCTTTATCTTTGATAACCACATTAAAAAGACACCAAGAAAAAGTCACCAAAAAAAGAAGACATTGACGGGTGGGGGTTGGGGGAAGATGGGAAAAGGACTCATGACACTCACTTGGCTCAGACTTAGTGTCCAGATATCATCCTGGATGCCATGCAACCATTTACTCAACGTCTGCTGCGCAGGGAGCCATGCAACCATTTACTCAACGTCTGCTGCACAGGGAGTAATAAACTGGTCTCTTACTCAATCAGTTTCTGAACTGAGAGGGGTAACACCTAAGTTCATTAGAAGAAATGTCAAAGTGTGAACTACTTCTACCTTTCAGCATTGTAAAACAAAAACAAGCTTGCCTACATAGAATGTACATTTATTTGCTGATAAATCCTATACAAACAGAATTTATATTCATAATGTCTTGATTTACTTCAAGGGAATGAAGTCAATCATAAAAGTAAACAGGAGTTCCAGCACCCATTTACTTGTTATTTTTTTAAGTCTTTTTTTTTTTTTAATTTAAAATCTTGCCACTAAGGGAAGGGAAAGATCAATAAGCAGAGTACAAGGATTTCATCTGAGACCTCCAGAGACCTGGAGAGGCTGGCGGCACACGCAACCAAGGCTGGTTATTCTCCCCTGGTCTGACAAGGGGATATGTCGTTTTGTGGCCCATATATGCTGTGTAATTTTTAAAAACTGTTCATAACTGTTCTTTACAAGAACAGAATCTTCTTTATGTGCCAAAATACTCGACTTGGCTCAAGCAATGGCTCTTGCCCGGCATGTGGAAGGCCATGCAGTTCACCCTTAGCTCCAGGAAGGGAGGGGCAGAGCAGCACACTACAGCACACAGTACATACAGGCCAGGGTGGAGAAGTTACAGACTCTGGAAGAACGC
>JADRCC010577108.1:0-23820 GCA_019843855.1 Hylomyscus alleni
CCACTTCTAGGAAACATACAAATGAGAACTACAATTTTTCTAGGTGCATATGGTGATATCAACATCTCTCTCTATTTCTCTCTCTCAAATATATACACCTATAAATTATATAGATATATGACATATAGGTAGTAATATCATATGCATCTAGAACAATATACAGAGAAAATAACTATTAAAATAAAAATTTGCGATTCATACTACTTCATAAACCCTGAAGATTTCCAGAAAGTTTAAATGTATTCTCTTGATACTGATTAAAATTCTGCTCCAAAATTGTATATATGTGATTCTAGATATTTACATGGAAGCCACAATACTGAATCATTATCCAGATGTTTCCAACGAAATGCCGCAGATGGTAGACACTGTTTGAAAGATCTAATTTGAGAAGTTTTGAAGAATTTGTATTAAGCTGAAATATATAACACATTAAAAACAAATGAGAACTAATAGTGGTCTGGTTTTGTTTTAGTTTCCCTAATCTATTACTTTTCCTTATTTCTTTTTTCTTTTGTAAATTTAAAAAAAAATAAATTTAAAAAAAACCTGTTAATATAATTATACCATTTTCTCATTTTTCTTTCTTTCTTCCCCATTTTTCTATATCCCTCTCACCATACTCTTAGTCAAATTCGTGGCCTCTTTTGCTTTAATTGTTGTTATATATGTCTCTCTCTCTCTCTCTCTCTCTCTCTCTCTCTCTCTCTCTCTCTCTGTGTGTGTGTGTGTGTGTGTGTGTTCATAAACATAAAAATGCCAGTTGGTCAGTCTGTATTTGTTCATCTACATTCTCAGGGCTGAACATTTGATACTGGATGAACAACTGTCTTTATCCCTGAGGAAGACAATTTTCCCACTTTCAGCCTTCCTTAGTTTTCTGTAGCTCTTCATGCACGTTGAAGTCTCATAAGCTTTCCCTCTTCTGATTAGAGTAACTGTTGATGTCTTCTTTGTTTAGGTAATGTTTAGGCAGTCATCATGTTGGTGAGACTTACTGGGTATAGCCTCTCTGACATTTCTAAGAGACACAATATCACAGTAAAATTCCTCTGATTTTTATAATCTCTGCTTGCTCTTCCACAAGGATTTCTAAGGATAACTACATAAAAGAATGTAGTTAGGGATTATGATGGTTTTGTTAGGTAACAGTTCTCCAAGATCCATAACTTTATAGCCCTGGATAATTGCCATGGCTTAGAGTATCATGCGTGATCTCCCTCTTGCTGAGTGGGCCTTCAGTCTCACCAGAGATGTGAGCTTGAGGAACATGTACGTTATAAATAAGAAGAAATTATAATATTCCAGAGATAAAAAAAGGAAGACAAAGCAAGCCCCACAGTTACAGTCCCTGAGAAAACAAAGGAGGAAAGCATTTGTGAAATAAAGATGTGATTGGAAGGATGCATATGTCTGAATAAAAAAAGAGTGACTCCAGAGCCATCCATAGTCAAGCCAACCCACTGAACTTCAAAGGTGAACAGAGATCAAGATCCATTTGACTGTCCAAAAAAGTAAGTCAGATAAAGTGGAGCATCATTTTCATCTTAGTCTCCACAGCATAGGATACTAAATCAGCAACTACAGACTTACTAATGAAATAAATTTCTCTCAGGATAGTTACATCAAGTAAGCACTTGTTTAAATATAAAATGAAAACCTACAAAGCAGAAAGAATCTCATAAGCCTCGCTAAAATAGAACTCAGTGCTACTATCACTTCCATAACCCTGCCTCCTAGAAATGATGAAATCTGTTGCAAAGATGGGCATTTTTAGGACAAGGGGACTTTGTGACCTGAGGAATGAGTGGTGCTGATCACTGGAAACCACTACAAAGTAACAGTACATCAAGTCAGTGAGCATAATGTAACCTTACATGGGAAGATGCTTCCACTTAGACTGAAGAAGCTTCATTAAGAGGGATAGCTTAAAGTACAGTAGATGTGTCTGTTGGGCCATACAATAGGAGCAGGCCCAGAGAAGAATGTCTGGGAAATATCCCTCTTTTAGAAACGACTTTATTTGAATATGGAACTGAGATAGAGAACTGTGCTTATGAGTCTATTTATAGTAGTAGAACAGAATTTAAATGTCATTACTGTTCCATCATAATAATTATAGTAACAACAGAAGTGGGAAGTGTGGGAAGGAGTCAATGATGCCCTGTAAGAACCCTCATTTGTGGGTTTTCACAGCACAGACTGAGACAGCAACTTAAACTAATGCAGGTGTTGTAGAATAATAATGACTACAAGTTTAAAATTTTAAGATCTTTACTTTTGGAAGGATCTGTGAGAAACTTTAGGTTCTTGTAGTGGATTGACTTTCATCTTGAGAAGGTCCTTTCATTTCTTTTTGCTGTTGCTCTTAAGGTAAAGTAAAATTTGAATATTTGTGAAATAGAAGTGTAAACAATAATATTTTTCTTATGTATTATGTTTAGTGCTCTAGAAGTGATTGAACCTGGATAAATGGAGCCTAAAATTGAGGCAGACTAAAATTTCATAAAGTAGACAATTTGATGCAGAGCACCAGACTTTTATACACTAATTATTAAGACAAATCACATAAGTAAGACAATAACAAGTCACATATGGCAAAAACATGCTTTGCTAAGAGGCATATAAGCAAATAACAATACCAGTTGTAATGAATAGTCTAAAGTAAACTTACTCCTACCTGCTAAAACTGGAAGAGGAGCAAAAGCACATTTCGAGAACTATTTTTTTTTTTTTTTGAGATACTGAAGTTACAAGACTCTTGTCTTGTTTTCTTTGGGTTTTCTCACAATCACTCAGTATACCCTTCATATGACTCCATTTGTGCACTGTGTTTGGACTGTGTTACACATATATACATATGGACACATATATATTCATCATTATATTATTATGTATTATATTATATTAATTATTTTAATTATATTAAGTTACAAACATATATACTCATTTATCCATCAACTGTTCTGATTCACATATATATAAATATCACCCAAAGCCAAGAAGGTTACTTGTGGATAATAGAATTTCATGTGATTTTTTTGCTTTCTTCTGACACATTTTTCTAATAATGGACTGGAGTATTCAAATGAAGCCCACAGTGTCTTGACTAAATTATTATTGTATATAGTTTAGGGTAAAGACACTTTCTTGAATCTCAGTGCCTTGTCACCCAAGTGCTTAATCCACATTTAGGTCATACATTCTTAAGAAATCCTCTGTGGCCACATCCATCATGAGTTCACTCTGGAAATCAGGTTTTCATAGCTGTGTAAGACATTTCAGAACATGGCTATGCAATCACAAGGCTAGCGTGCTAGCAATAAGAGAAGGTCTTAGGGATTCATTGCTGTGAAGAGACACCAAGACCAAAGCAACTCTTATAAAGGAAAATATTTAATTGTGGGTGGCTTACAGTTCAGAGGTTGAGTCCTTTATCATCATAGTGGGAAGCATGGCAGCATTCAGGCAGACCTGGTGCTGGGGGAGGAGCTGAAGGTGCTATATATTGGAGGAAACATGGAGGAAATTGTGCTCCACACTGGGCATACGTTGAACATAGGAGACCTCAAAGCCTAAGGTGACATACTACTTCCAACAGGGCCACAATTACTCCAACAAAGCCAACAAAATCTCAAAAACTATATGCGTAATACCTTTGGGATATTTAATAATTATGGCTCTTGATCCAGGGTTCTACAGAAAGTAGGATAACTGTGATGTGTTTCCCAAAATATTCAAAACTATATGATTAAGGTTATTCAGTTTAGTAATTTGTATAATAACAACCTGAGTATTTATGCAAACTCTGGAAACAATCTATGTGAATATCATTGTGGATAAACTATACATTGCAGATTATGCATTGCTTTTAAAATACATTAAGGATGGTGAGATCGTATAGGGCATAAAGAATCATACTGTCAAAACTGTTGACTTGAGTTTGATCCCTCGGATCCACATGATAGGAGATAAATAATTCTTCTAAGTTGTCCTTTTGGCTCCACACAAGCACCGTGGCATGCCCAGCCCTCCTCCAATAAATAAATGTCAAAAATTTTACATATAACTTATATATATGCAAGCATTCACCAATTCTATAACATGAACAAATAAAAGATATATAAAATCATGCTTATAATGATACATAAAGAGAATTATATATATATATATACATGTATATATACATACACTTATTAAATATTAACACTAATAGTTGTTTTTTAGAAAAGTAATTTTTTCTGCTTGGTATTTACATATTTCTACATTTTTTCATTTTTGTTTTTTGATTTTTTTTTTGAGACTGGGTTTCTCTGTGTAGCCCTGGCTGTCCTGGAACTCACTCTGTGGACCAGGCTGGCCTCGAACTCAGAGATCCACCTGCCTCTGCCTCCCAAGTGCTGGAATTAAAGGCATGGGCCACCACTGCCCGGCTGACATATTTCTAAATTTTTAAGGTGTCATTTAAGTTTTTCAAAAAATCATAAATTATATGATTGGAGAATTTATGGGCCACTATTTTATTCTTTATTCTGTTTTATTTTTCTTTTAATCTTTCAGAAGTTCACAAATGTTATAGGAATATATATGTACTGCTCTGTGTTCTTGAGGTACATATTCCCATTAAGGAAAATAAGCAAGGAGTAGCGGCAGTTTTTCTGTTGTCCATAGTCACTTACAACCCATTCTCCTGGTGTTTTTATCTACATTCTTTCTCATTTTAAAAATATTATTATTGTATATTTATGTGGGAATGTAATGTTTCATGTACACAGGTGTATGGCTGTCCTGGAGTATTGGGGATCAGAAGATAGCTTCTAGGAATTTAACTAATGTCTGTGTTAGCTGGTAAGTATATTTATCCCTAGGAGCCTCATACCAGCCTAGCTTTTCTCATTTTTGTATTTCCTTTCTAAGTAGAAGAGTATTAAGAGTATTTTAAAATTTATTATAAGCCCTACATTCTGCTGACAGGAATTGTTTAAGTCCACTGCTTTGGAAAATGGAGATGATGGTTGGAAGAAACAATAATTTGGGTAGCTTAGAGTATAGGCTGGCCCACCCACTGCTAATATGAGGTATCTTCTGAAATCTAAAGTCTGATAGGTGAAGATAATTAGCAATAATACTCCATACTTTGCCTGGTGCAGTGTCCATTTCAGGGTTCTGCATTGCCAAGAAAATAATGTTTCATTCAGAAACTAGACCTGTCTGTGACTGGCAGAAACATAGGAAGGTTTTGTGGTACATGCTGACAGAATGCACTGTAAAGACTGATGTTATAAACAAAATAATCAGGAGTTGCATGGAATTAAATTTGAATCTGGTGTCAGAACTGGGGAATCATTTCAAATATATACACTATTTCTAAAGACCTGGCTTGGGTAGTCATAAATATTAAATCCTAACTACCAGCATGCTTCTAATAGTTGGAATTTTTCCATGAAATTATGAGTTTTTTACTGATTATTATTAGTCTAGAATAATTTTTACTTCATTGCACAGATTTCTGCATGCTGTTTCGAAATTTTTGCTTTAGGGAGAGAAATTAACTCTTTCACTTACCATATTCAAACCAATGGCACTCTTCCTGAAATCTCTTTAGATATAATTCCTTTTCCTATGTACCAGTGTGACCAGCTACATTATTGTCCAGGCCCAACTGCTAACAAACATGATGACATTCCCGCCTCAGGAGCCGTGGCTTCCTCAGTCACTTCTGCCTCATCAACACATTATTCCTCTTTGTCTCAGCTTCTCAGTATTCCCTCTAGTTAAAAAGACACTCATTTTTAATCCACTGATGATGAAGTTGTTGGTGAGATATTTCTTCTATTTTTTTCTTTTTATTACATATTATCATTGCAATAATGTTGCATAGTAAATTACTCTGTGAAACAGTTGGCTTTAAAAGAATTATTTATAGTTTCCCAGATACGAATAGCAACAGAGATGTTTGAAGTCACTGGAGACTAGATTTTGGTCACACTTAGGTATAATTTCATAAAACTTCTTTCTGGTCTTAGGCTAAAGCAGAAGTTCTCAATCCGTAGGTAGTGATCCATTTGAGGGTGGAATATCCCTCAACAGAAAACAGATATTTACATTACAATCCATAACAGTAGGAAAATTATAGTCATGAAATAGCAACAAAAATGATTTCATAGTTGGAGGTCACTATAATAACAGGAACTGTATTATAGGGTCACAGCAACAGGAGAGTTGAGAACCACTGGGCTAACGGTCTGCTATGGCAAACACTCACAAGGCAATTACAGAAACAAAAGGTGAGATAAAACTGTCTAAATACATTTAGGATCTTTGTTCAACCCAACTCAGTAAATGTTTAGTGGAAGCAGAGTCAGTTTGTTCTCATATACCGTGGTCACTATGAATAAGTAGACAAAGTCACTTCCTCCACTATAATGGGCGTTGAGGTCACCTAGCAGGAAAAAAGAAATGGTTTGAGAATCTACATGGCTTTTAAGGAAACATTCTTGTTCTACCATGAAGACATACTAGAGAAAACTCAACTGTTTAGGTGTAAATTGCGTATATGTTGGTACAAAATGCCGATGTTACTCCAGGTGCCATAACTTTACAGATCTTATGTAACATATTATGTCCTTGATTTTCTCTATTTTAAATAATCACTAAGTAATCATAAGGGTCAAGTAGTTTAAGGTGTTTATATATTAACTTCTTAATTATACAAAATCTAAATGTTGATAACTGTTATGATTCCTATGACAAGCCTGAAAGGTTTACAATTTCCATCTAGGTCTCAGGTTTCCTGAGAGCACCAGTTCCATATCCTAAACCTTAGTGACTGAATGTGAAAACAGAGTATAGCTTTACCATGTCTAGTAGAATAACCTGACCTATGGCAATGTTTCTCAAAACCCAGCCCAGGAAGCCAATATGCTATTAAGCAGACTGAAATATCAAGCAACAATCTTAGAAATTAAACAATAACCTTCTAACAATTGGTTCAAAATAGTCAGGACTTGATCAATAGCTGCCAGTTTCTTTGTATTTTGACCTCTTCTAATTAACTTGACACTAACCAGGGAAAGTCAAATTTGCAGCTCCAAGCAGTTACTTTGGAGACTTCAATCCCACTGCTCTTTCTTCCTTGCCTTTGAGTCTGTCAAAACCCATGAATGACAGCTATTTCTTCAGTTGTGTAAAACTCTTAATAAATGTCATTTGTTTTCTTTATTTTGATAGTTCTTCATTAATATAATTAGTCATAGCAGTATCCACCATCTATAATAAAATTTGTATATAGCTAACTGAGTCTCTAGTTATAGTTATTATTAGAGCAAGGCAATTACAGAAAAGCTGACTGTAGAATTCTATTTTAATACACCATTTAGGGAAACAAGTAGATATACCCACAGAAAGTTGAAAGGAACAATGATAACAATGGTGGCTATGATATTATCAACATTTAGTAAATATTTCTAGAGAGCACTCTCATGATTAATACCATGGCTTAGTTGGTTGTGATTCCAAGTTATATCATGTGATAATTAGATAACTTTACAGAAGGGAAACAAAGTTTAAATCAATAAGAAACTTGATGCACATGTTGCTTCAATATCCTGTAAATAAAATTTAACTGTGGCAATACAACTCCACATATGCATTTATGGTTAACTCAGTGGCTGCCATGCAGCAGGAATTTCAATTTACTGAGCAAACAAAGAAAAAGGCATTAATTGATCAATTACCCAGCACAACATAAAAACCTATGCTGACTCTGAAAAAAAAATTCATTAAACTCCTTGGAAGTTACTTAAATTTTCTTTATCTCTTCTTTTCTTATTTATTATCATTATATTATTTTATTGAGACAGGATCCCACGTATAGCCCAATCTTGACTTAAAATTTCTTTATAGTCAAGATTGATCTTGAACCTCCAAGCCTTCTGCTTCCAGCTCATAGTGCTGAGATTATAGAGGGATACTACCGTACCTAGTTTATACAATGCTGAAGATATAGCCCAGGGCTTCAGGCACAGTTGGCAAGTACTCTACCAAAGTTTAAAGGTTTTTTCCTTCCAAGGATAAGGTATGATTTGTAGTAAGAAAACCTGCTGTTAGTTCAATTACAAGAAGAGAGATAATAAAATTCCAGTCATGAGGATAACAAAGTGAAGAAGACCAGTCTCATAAGGGCATTTCCATGATCCTGACAGCTGACTGTTAGAGAGCTGCTCTCAGGGAAC
Source organism: Hylomyscus alleni (assembly GCA_019843855.1). Taxonomy (NCBI): domain Eukaryota; kingdom Metazoa; phylum Chordata; class Mammalia; order Rodentia; family Muridae; genus Hylomyscus; species Hylomyscus alleni. The sequence goes on from JADRCC010577108.1 coordinate 8,235, forward strand.
AGAGACTGTGCAGACAGCAGAAAAGGACCTGAGAGTGATCTTCTGCATTCATGCATAATGTGTAGCCAGAGTTTTGGCTCAGTTTAGTGTTTTATAAAGAGTGTGAATCAGTTTCTGTAAGTGACATTTATATTTTTTTCTACATGACCAGGAGGCTGGGGCTAGGAGGATATATGAATGACAGGAGTTAGTCCTTTCTATCAGAGGCTTAAAGTAGAACATGAAGATCAGAGAATTATTCCATCATACAGAGTGATGGATACTATAGGAAGAGCAGAGATAAAGGGTCATGTGACTCCAAAGGGCAGGGGATTACTTCTCACTGGCTAAGGGCTAGTCATGTTTCCTGAAAAATGAAATGGTTGACCTTTCCTCTTACTTTCAGGCTGGGAGAACGTAGGAGGAATCCTGTACATCAAACATAAAGCATTAGAGAACTGGTCAGCGGCTTTTGCCACAGTCAAATCCCATCTTCTCTGTAGCAGTAGCTCTGACTTTGTGACACATCATCCTATGAATCTCAAAAACTTTAATCAATTACAGAAAATTATTTATTTGATGACTTTGAATTAAAGTTTTACTTTTATTTACACTGTTTATAATTTCATTATTGTTTAACAACAGAAAATGATTTTAAAAACAGTGAATAAATACTATTTATTCTCAAATCCCTCTTCACTCTGACGTTCTACTACCCCCATTTCATCTTAAATGAAGTTTCTACAGGACTCTCATAATACTGTACTTAACAGAAAACATCACAGTGGAAGAACCAGAAAGGTCGGTCATCTAGCCACTCGGACTCTTGTTTTCTTTTTTTATCTTTTGTGTATATTCAATGATATGATGCTTTAAAGTTTCTGTTGTGAACAGACACCATGACCACGATAATTCTTATGAAGTGAAGCATTTAATTTGGGCTTGCTTGCAGTTCAGAGATTTAGTTCCTTGACATTATTGTGGGAAACATGACAGCACACAGGCAAACGTGGAGCTAGGGAGAAGATGAGAGTTCTACATCTGGGTCTTCAGGGAGCAGGACACAGACACTGAGCTTGGCTTGAGTATTTGAAACCCTAAAGTCCACCTCAGTCACATACTTCCTCCAAGGCCACATCTACTCCAATAAGACCATGCCTACTGGTGCCATCTTCTAAATATTCACATGAGCCTATGGGGGCCATTTTTTATTTAAATCACTACATATGTCTATGTTGTAAAGTACCTGCATCTTTTTATATTAAGATTAATATATAGTAGAATTAATTAACTTCATACTATCCCTGACTCTCGATGTCAGGATTATCATTCCCGATTAGATATTTTAAATTTGTCTAACAAGTATTGCTTAACTGAAAATGAATAGCGTGACTTTTAATTTAAATTTACCACAACATTCTTGGAGAGGACATTTGTTTCAATTGCAATAAAATACTATAATTTTAGAGTGTATGTGTGTATATTGGTTATATATGTATCTGAGGGCCTGCTAACGTGGCCTATTTAGCCAAAAACCCTTGTATGATTATAGAAATTATGGGAAATAGCACCCAGTATGCAAAATTCCAGCAAATTTCTCCTGCATCAGCCCTTCTCCATTGTTCTGCTCTTGTGATGATGAGATGAATAGTAGTCAGGCCTTTTCAGTCATCAAAATTCTTATAACAGTGAGAGATCAATATAGGCAGCAATTTAATTCACAAGATACAAATTAACCAATTTCTTAGTCTGCATTGTATAGAAAACCCATTTCCTATGAAAAGGCAACCTAGAGGGAGCTGAAAGGTATATTAAAAGTTAATTTTTCAACTGATAACATGAAATTTTCTTGTTCATAAAAAATTTCTGTGACAACAAAGAGCAAAGCTGCTTCTGGGTTTTCACATAAACTCTAGAAGCAGCAATAGTTCTTAGCTCCATGTGACGTTTATCTATGAGCTATCTATGACATTCATCAAACTTCCAAATTATGGTTTTTCAATCCCAAGCTTTCTTTCTTAAATTTATGTTTTAAGAAACAAGTTGGTGCATGTTATGGTGCATACCATGCAGGACCCATCTGTCCCCTTTTACACAGAACATTTAAGCTTTATTAAGTTTGCCAGTTACTACACAGTGATTTTTCAAATAACTGAGAGAGGTCTCTGACAATCCAAAGCCACTGTGGTGGTCAGGAATATCATGCTTTGGAGGTTATAATATAACTACATCATTTCCCCCTTTCCTTCAAACTCTCCCATGTTCTCATTCTCACTTCTATTTTTTTTTTTTAAATAAGCCCTGGGAAAGAATTAAGAGCATAAAACAGCGAAGCAGGTACTTCACTGTGCACATGGCGAAAACATCTCCTGGGTGTGGAGGAGGTAGTCAATTATTCAGATTGCTTTGTGGTCCACATGCTACCAAATTTTGGAAGCCTACGTTGTTTGCACATTAATTTAGGGATACAAACAGATAAATAAAGATTGTGGACCCACTCCTCCCTCCACTCCCATGCTCCCCTTCAGAGGCACATACCAGAATGCTTGAAGTCTGCTTGGTATGATAACATCTAGAAAAAGTAACTAGTTTGTTTAAACTTTGTCCAGCTCATGGAGGGTATTACTAGCCTGGCTTATACTTATGGAATGATGTATGAAGGCATTTTGAAGCTTTTGAGTATGACACAGAGAAACATCTGTTTTATTGAAAGCTCTTTCCAGATCACTTCAAGATCTTGGGTTGTCATGCAGCACTGCTTGAGTGTAGACAGGCTTAAGAATCTCCTACCTTGAAGCCAGAAAGTGGGTTCTGCCATTTCTTTTAGCTGCAGGAAGGCTTGTCAAGAAATGATAATTATTATTTCCCAGTTCTTCAGGACAATCATGAAGGTTTTTTTTTCTCTCCTATTAGGGATAAATGACCCAAACAGTAAACCATGAAGAATTCCTAACCTGGAACTTAATTAAATCTCATTTATAAGATTTATTATGGTGCCAGTCCCCCTTTTTACATCTTCAACAATGTTTTGCTAATTTTGATATTTCTTTTCCTTAAATGAATTATAAAAACAGCCTTTCAAATTTCATTAAAATCCCTGTGGTGATCTCTTTGGTTTCTGTTAGTACATATAGATAATTTTAATGAGATTTGCTATACTATACATTGAAACTGATAAGGAACATGCTATTTCATTTTATGTAGGTCATCTTTAATATATTTCAAATAGTAATAAGATTTTATGATTTTTTTCCCCATAAAATCATAAGCCTCTTTTTTTATACTTAATCTTGGGATTCTTTAATATCTGAAACCATGACAGATATCTACTTCAAATACATTTACTGTTGCTGCTTCTTTATAGAAATGCAATTTATTTTTATATGAATCTTGTATACCTGCTGGTTGCTCATTAATTCTGATCATTTGCCTACAGATTCTCTTATGGTTCTATGTAGGTAACCATAATAATGTCTGCAAATAATGACATTTGGTTTCTTTCACTCCCGAGTATGTATTTTATTCAAGCATTACAACCTAAGTTTGGATTGTTAACACTCACATAAAATCCAGGCATATCAATATGTTTCTGTAACTATAGAGCTGGTATGCTGGAAAAATAGTATAGAGGAGAGGTCCTGGGAACATGCTGGACAGTCATTCTAACAAATCAGAAGTGCAGTTTCTGTGTGAGATCTTGTCCCAAAAAAAATAAAAGGTAGAGTAACAGAGGAAGACACTCCCCGCAATCCCCGCTTTCCTCACACAGAGCACAGAGGATACAAGAGCAATCCTACCCACATATGTACATATGAATACTGAACATATACATAAATGCAGGAAAAATTCAAGGAGAATATTTTTTAATTCTCTCATGAAATACAGGCTATACATGTAAGGATCAGAGATGCTTAAGTGGTTATTTTATTAAGACAAGTCTATGGTAGTCTTCTTTATACTGTCATAAAGTTTTATGATATTTTAACTATATTATTATTAATATCTCTGAAGTCAATTTCAGGTTTTCAAAGAAAAGAATATCCTTTTGCATAAAAGCAAAGTTAACCTCATATAAATAGCATTATATGACATCTCATATTCAATTTAAGCTTTATAAAACAAACTAATTTATAAGATATTACTATGACTTTGGCCACCAATATATAATGCTTTTAAGTCCTGTTTTAAATATTCATTGTTTCCCATCTGTCAAAATTTTGTAGACACTGAAAGATAAAGGCTCCGTTGCTATGGTAATCATTCTATTACCTAGGTGATGGTGTTTGAGTGATGTCATCGACCTAACTCAAGGAACATTTTTAGCTTTAGTTTAGATGAGCAGACAGAAATCTGATCAGAGACACAGAATTAAGAGAGAAAATAAGAACACCACTGTTCACAACAGGGGATTTGCAAAGGAAAATTCAAAGGTGAATGCCTGTAAGTGGATTTTACCAATTATTGCTGTGTTAGTTGGGTAAATATTTTCATCATTCCCCAAAGATAAAAGAAGAGAGAAAGGGTGCCATATATAAAGACGCAGAGGTGCTCCATGGGAATGGTCACCACTTAGATTTATTTTCCCTTAACATTTCTTCTTGAAGAAAAAATGCTATGCACTTTCATCTCTTTCTACAATCTGAAACGAAAATTTACTGAAGCAAAAAGCTATATACAAAGGGAAACGGAGAGGGATAGAGAGGTAAGAAATAGAAAATGCAGGAGAATGAACATCAGAAACCATCAGAAAGCAGGTCACAAGTTACCGTTCAGAATATGATGAAAGAGACCCAGTGAGAAAAGTAGACAGAGAAGGACAGATGAGAGTTTCAAAAGTTTTTTCAAACTTCAATGGAACTTGTCAGGAGGTGACTGCACTGTGGCCACTGCACTTTCTGTCTTATCTAAGGGACTTTTAGATGTTGTCATAGACATATAGCATGCCACCTGTCAGGCTTACCAAATAGCTAAGATTGTAAAACTGTTTCCAAGAGATACAAAGTGTTTCTGATCTGTCTGGATAAAGCCAGCTTTGAGCTGTAAGGACTCTTAACTCTCTGTGCTCCAGTGCCTCAGGAAAGTTACCACCCATATAGGAGAAGCTCGACACATCCAGGAAGGTAGGAAGGCAATTCTACACTCGCTTCCTTTGCTCTGTCCTCTTATTCTGGTGTCCTCTCCTATACTTTAGACTATTTTACTCTCTCATGCAGTAATGTGGAGTTGAAGGGGGCATTGCATGAGGTTATAAATGTAATAAGTATATTTTCTAGTAAGACAAATGGCTCAGAGAGAATGCTTGCCTTTTATAGAGATGACTATAGTTCAAAATGCCACATTATATAACTGAAACTCATGAAGAGTAAGTCTTAAATGTTCTTAGCAATATACACAGAAGCACAGGAAAGTAACTGCATTATCTCGATGAACAGAGCCAATAGAATGTGTGTGCATGTGGATAATATATATACTCTATAATATATTTTAATATATATGACATATTATGAAATATATAATAAAAAGAAAGTACTAAGTTAGCTTACATCATTGGTGCAGAATAGTCCAAAAATAGGCATATGCCTACTGATGAGGCAGGAAGCCAGCTAATTCTCAGCCCACAAATTTGGGTATTGCAGCGTTCCAAGCCAGTTTTGAAGATCTAGAGGATCACTGGTGAATCCATGTTCATTGTACTCTGGAAGGCTAGAAGTGAAGGAAAGACAACTGTTTTCCTCTAACTGCTTTGAAACTGGGCAACAAATCAGAAGGTGTGGTCTACCTTGAGGGTAGTCCTCCTCCTTCAGCTAATCCTACCCAACGGTACACCTTTAGGGATGTTTCCCTCAAGGTTTCAGATCCTGTCAAGTTGACAATGAAAATAACCACCACTAATATGACAGGCTGTCAACTTACTGTGCTAAGCATTTCACATGAATAATCTCAAATTATCAGTATACACCATTAGCATATATAGTTAGTATTTGCCAATTACAGCTCAAAGGAAAAAAGAAAAAATCCCCTCTGAAACAAAATCAATCATTTAATTGTACAATAAAAATCCAAGGCTTGAGCACCTTGAAATGCCCGCCAGCCTCTCAGTCCCATAGTGCAACTTGAGACAACTCTTTACGCACACCGCTGAAAGATTTTATTTTGGCCAAGGTGACATAATCCATTTAGTGAAATACAATTATATAATCCATGAGAATTTACCAGATGAGTTTCATCGGTAACCGAAGATCATAACAACAACAAGGAAAGGACCAGTTTCCCTCCAGAGAGCATATACAAGAATATAGATACCATAGTATTTAGGAAGCAGATACAGGACAAACTTGAAGAACAGAAAGTCCTTGAAAACATAGAAATCACACTGTTATGGGTCACTCTGCTTTTGCTAGTGTCCAAGACTTGGATTAATTCACCTGAAAGTGATGTGGTTACACACGGTGAACATGGCCCTCATCTGACAAAATATGCATTAGGGAGAAAAGAGACCAGCCCAACAGAAGCTCATGCAGAAACCAACAGCTATGTGGACATTGCCTCACTCTGTGAAATCTGTGAATGGACTAATTTTATTCAATACCCAGAGCTAATGTGGCAGCCATTACTTGGCTAATAACCATCCTTTATTTAATGCACAGTTGTGGGCTTCTATACCAGATCCTTTTCACGGAGATCTCTGTCCCATGCGAGAGTTCCGGAAAGGAAGCGAGAACGGGCAGGGAGAAGTCACTTACACAGCTTCTGCTGCTGCAGTTGGCTTCACCTCTGTCTCTGCAGTGCTTTCCAGGTCACTCAGTTGTTTTTAGCCACCTTGCACTGAGTCAGGTAGGGCAGGGCCTACAAGAGGCTAACTAGCCAGTGAGGAGTATGTTGCAGCTTCAGGCCAAGTTTTGGGATAGACCTCTCCCCAGCTGTTACAGCTCTTAGGACAAAGGCTCATATCACAGAGTAGATCTCTCACATCTTTAATTCCCTGGATAGAATTTATATACAATTTTGAGGGTGATTCAGGGTTCAACAGCAAGTACTTCTTATTGGTTTGGGCTGAGAGCTTGGGGAATCTTGAGAAGGCTTGGAGCTGCTAATACGTAACCAATATCACACACCTCTCCTGTAGTTGGTTGTGACTGAAACAGGAGCCAGGGACCCAGGAGGCGTGTTTGAACACCTTCAGTCCCATGCAGGCAGAACTTACTACCCACTGGGTCTTCAGGGTTCCAGACCTCTTGCTAGACCAGGACCAGGTTGCCTGAATACACAACATCACTTAGCTTGTCCTTGGTATGCAGTTCATGGCTTAACCTTGAGCTTGAGAGAGAGACTTTTTACAAGAAAATGTGATGTGTGAACAGTATTGCTTTACAAACCTTATTGGCTTCATATTCTAACAGGCTTCTTCCTTTTCCCAAGTGATAGGAAAGATATGTTCAAGGCTGGAATCTAAATATCCAATCCCCAAATAATGTGTCATACTGAACCACCGCCATCATAAATCAAACTCATTAACAGCGTCCAATGAAGCTTATCTGCCTCACATCACCAGGGAGGCTATTGCTAGCAGGGCCTTTGAGAATAGAATTTTCTGCAGATACCATCATTAGAACACAATAAAGTAGCCCTCCTCAGAACAGCTTGCAGCGGTGCTTCTGAATCATAATTACAGAAATGATTACAGTAGCAAATATTAAAAACAGGGTAGTTATGCATAAGTTCTACAACATGCAATCTAATTTACCAGCAGTAAAAACAGTAATAAAAGCATTGCCCAGTGATGGGACAAAGCAATTTTCACTCAAGATGCCTAAAAATAGCATAAGTTTCCCTACAGCTGGAGTCATTGTTAGCATGGTTTGCTTAGCCTCTTGCTTTTGGGAGCTTAATCAAGACCGAGGCTGATAACCATGTTAGTTAACACAGAATTCTAATGGGCTTTTCAGAGAAAATAATAAGAATTCTAGATTCCCTGAAAAGCTACAGCTTCGGTTAACGCCGTTCATGGATGGTAATAAAGTCTTGGAAGTAAGGCACTGCTTGCTCAGCCAGACCACAATCTCATTCCTTCAACATGCATTTCCTGGACTGTGCACAGCTCTTCACTAACCTGTCTCCACATGTTATTGTACTGATGTGTGTCAGGCCAGGGCTCCACTGACATAGGCAAAGCTCTGGAAGGGAAGAGACTTTCACCGACTGCTGTCCCTGAATTGCTCTTCTCCCAGGAGATGGGCATGATCTAGGTGTTACGAATGTTTATTAAAGTAAACTGATGATACTGAGCAGGAACTTATATAATAGGAAAGAAAACTTTACTTGGAGAATTCTGAAGAAAGGAAGTTCACTGTGCAGGATCTTTCCCAGATAAAACTGGCTTATTCATTTGACAAAGTTCTTAACCCAGGCTGCTCACTAAATCCTTTGCATGAAGTCAAAACAACAACAACAACAACAACAACAACAACAACAATCTGGCTGCCACTGAGGTCATTGAAACCAGAAGATCTGAACATCGAGTCTGAACATAGGCTTTTAAATCTCCCATGGATCAGGACAGAGTCACCTACTCAAAAGCATATTGATGAACACACATTGAGAGTAGGTGCCGATGGAATAGCTGGTGGGCGGGAGGAAAGACAGCAGTTTCTTTGCTGTGTGGCTTTGGGTATGAGATACACACTCTGGGCCTCATTCTGTACCACTGGGAAATGGAGGGTATTGATTACATATATAGTATTTCCTGAACAGTTTTCTGTACTGAGTTGCACTGGTACATTGCAACATAAACACTAAGAACACTCCCTATTGTGTACCTACAGACTTACTAAGATTTTTTTTTTTCTCCAATAGTGAAGCCAGGGACATCCAAAACATCCTCCAGCCACAAAAAAATTGATTTTTAGGAGGAAGAATAACAAGGATAGGATTACCATTGTAGTCTGAGCTAAAATCATGAGATATGCAATGAGAAACAAATACTTCAACAAGCAGTCCCCGTAGACATTGGTTGTTAAGTATTGATCTCCAATAAAAAGAGCTGGACTCCCTAGAGAAATGCAAATTCTAGATCTAAGAATAGAGGGTCTCAGTATGTAGCCCAGGCTGCCCTGGAATTCATATCCCTCCTGTTTCAGCCTCCCAAGTATTATCTTCTAATTGTAAGAAAAAGTTGAAACCAAGTATGTTGCAGGTCAAAGTAAACATGAACATCCTAAGGGAATTCCTAGTGGCCAAATGTAGATCAACTTGTTTAACATCAACAACAAATGTGTGTGTGTGTGTGTGTGTGTGTGTGTGTGTGTGTGCATGCACATATACATATGAAATTATTTAATGGTAATTTGGAGTAAAAAAATAGCTACTGTAGAGTGGAAGTTTGTGTAAGCCTACATGGAATTAGAGGTGAAGTTTCTGTGATAAATAAGGCCTTCATGGTAAATTACCAAGTCAGGTGGGTGGAGGTTTCATGAATGACAGAAGGGTCCCAGATAACTCCTTTCTCTTTGAAGTATGTGAGGATGAGGTGTTTCTATGAGCTGGAGGTTGGGCTTCCATGGACACAGAGTCTATCTGTACTGTGTATCATGTTCTTAGTTTCTCAAACTCTGTAACTGTGAGAAATAAATGAACACTGTTATAATTAACTCACCTTACAATATTTTGTTTTAGCAGTTTTGGTGGCAAAAGACAGTAAGTATGAGTTTCTCTGAATATATTTGTATAACTAAATGGGAGAAGAGACTAATGTAATTTAGAGAGTACTCTCAGTAAGTCCAAACAACTAATAGAGACATTTTCTCCTCCAGAACATGCAGCGTAGCTTCCTCGAATTGGGCACAGGTTCCATTTAATGACTGATTCTAAAGCATGGGATGTCAAAAGAATTTAAAACTTTAAAAAGCTCCTTTACAGTGTTTAATTATGGCTACCATCTTCCTAACCGAATAATCCCATCTAACACTTGTAGAAATAAGTCACACTGTTATATAGCGTGTAGTGAGAAGCAAGGGCACTTCATCTCATGGCCTTCATCCTGTAAACCCAGAACTGTAGTCCAATCATGAGAGAAACATCAGACAAGTCCAAGTAAGGGAACATTCTAGAAAATATCTGTTCAAGACTCAAAAAGGCCAAAGTCAATTTAAGTAGTGATGAATCATGGGAGCCTGATGGTATACAGCAACAGAAAAAGTACAGTTGTAAAGAAACAAGGTCTAAAGATCTAAAGTTGAATAGAGTCACCACTATTCTCTCTTAATTTCACAAATGTAGTATCATTAATATATGGCATCAGCATCTGATTGTTTCTATAAGTTTCTCAAGAATTTAAAATATTCATAAATATAAAGCTTACTTAAATGTGAACATCAAGAGAGAATTGTGAGCATAGAAAGATAATAACTATAGAGAATTTTTTTTTTTTGCCTGTGGATTAATGGTGTTCAAAGTGTTTGGACTAATACCACCTTTACAACCAAATTCCTACGATTTTAATCAATAATAAAATCTGTATTTTGTGAATTTTATTTTAACATATTCACACTTTATATATTAAATGCCCAACATATTAAAGGTAATTTGGAGTTCCAAAATTGTGCCATATTTAAATGTTTGAATTCATAAGACTGTCCTGTACTTTAACCAGAGTGGCTTCGATACTATCCCCTAGGACCATTTAGCAGAGAAAAAAAAAATCTCGATCTTTTAAAAAACAAACTGTGTCAGGTACATCTAATTAAGGACTGCAGAGGGATGTCCTTGCTGGTGAACTCACCATATGGCTGTGTGGTAAATGCTACTATGTACCTGATTTACAGGCGGTAGTCAGGGTAAATCCTGCTCAGTAGTCAGGCCTGCTACTGGCTGTTTGCTTTGCCTTTGTTAGTGTGCTTGACACTTTTTCTCCTGACAAAATGGACTTGTTCAAATGAGATGCTTACCTAAGCAACTTCTGCTGGTTTTATTTCCTAATGTTTTCAGCACACAATTTTTCATCCTTGTTTCCTTCTCTTGAATCCCAATTCTTCTACCTAGGTGCTCTGCCCAAGTTGTGTCTTGCGGCCCTCAAGGTCATTCGTATCACTCTTCTTGGAAGTTAAGTGTAAGCTGCCCGTGGGACTTTGTCAGTTTGAATGGCCCAGGCCACTTTTTCCTACATACTGCTTTTATGTTGAGTACTTCTTCTCAGCATTGCACTCCAGGAGGTGACCCTTGCCAGCATTCTGACTGCTTGAGAAGATCATCCCAGCATTCCCAGCTTGGCAGGCTCTGCTGTGGGAATACTGACCTGTGTTTCCTATCCACACCTCACAGGGACAGTTCTCTACCTTCCTTTTTAAAATCTTTTGCTCTTGCTTTTCTTAACTACTATGTCCCTAATTATATTGCAGTATTCACTTACGGCACCTTCTCTTCTGTGAAATTTTCTTTAATGGTGCTTCTTCCAGCCATTCTCCTGCTACTGCAAACAAGCACTCCCTCAGTGTTCTGCTTTCATTTAATCACTGGATATATGAGCACTTGCTATTTTAACATGCTCACACTAATTTTCTCTTTGGTGTCCAGTTGTCTTTCTTCAGGATGTTAAGCTGCTGTCCAGGTCACCTTGCAGCTCATTAGTGAGGGGCACTGGACTGGCTAGCAGAAAATGCAAGGCCCTACTGAGCTGCCCTGAACTGAAAGTCCCACTCATTTGAATGTCCAGGTTTGCTGTGATGAGCACAATCAGTGTGTCCTCAGAGATTGTTGCTCCCCACAGACATTCTCTAGAATCCTGTGCTACAAATCTGCCCCCCACAACTCATCTCTAAGTATCAAGCTCATGTTTTATATTTCTAGTTGATTGTCTAACATTTACCGCAAGTAAAATGTGCTTTTAAAATTCTTCTGCTGTTTTTTAAAATTACATATTTATTCAAATGTATACCTGGCTCTATTCAGGAAGCTGAACATATAAAATGAAGAAAAGTAATCTTTGGCTTTGGGGATTAGTGGGGAGAAGGGACCTCTATAATGCTAGAGAGTACAGCATCAGATAATGCTAGGTAATGAGTTAAAGTTCCTAAGTATTGGAAAGTTACTATGAGTTATTAGGCCTAGAGTTTGGGTTTAAAGAACAAATGGAAATCATTTGGAGCAAAAGGGGATGAAAACCAGAGGAGAAAATCAGTTCAGAAACAGGTGTCAGGTCAGTATGTTAGCAGCCAAAATTGGCTATGTATTTGGAGATCTTTAAAGCAGATGTGTTTGACATGAAGGAGACCCATGTGTATCTACAGAGAAATTAGGCTAGAGGCATGGCTTAAAGGCCCTTCTAAGTTTTAAAAGTTGGGCCAAAAGCAATTTTGAGAAAGTAGAAGTGAATATAGAAGGATGTCTGTAGGTTATACAGGATGAGACATGGATTAAAGGAGGAAATTATATTGGGGAATTAAGAAAACCAAGCAAAACTTGAACATTCAGAGAACTGTCAGTGGGGGAATTTCTTAGGTTCTGCTTGCTATTAGAAATCTCTCTGCTGATGTTAAGTGAGGAACTACATTGTTTTGAGCATTTCACAGTGGAGTGTCTCATACTCCAGCCAGATGTGCTGGTAGAGTAGACTCAGCAATGTTACTAAGTTGAGTGTACTGGAGAAGTCACTTCACAATATGCCAGGGTGTCTTTGTTACTGGGTATGGTATTGCACTGGAGAGATTGACCATGGTGGGAGAAGCTAAACCACGAGTCTGAATGCATTCTGGATTTTCCCCAGGTGCCTCTGCTGACTTTTAGAGTTTATGTCTCATTTCTAGTGGAAATAGGTCACTTTCACTCTGCCTACCTTCTAATGTTTGTTTCATCTTTGTTTCAATTTTCCCACTATGCTGTGTTACAGGAATTCTTTTATCTACTATGCTTCTGAAATATATTTTACAAACCTCCATTAGAGCATTTACACTAATTATAAGATGATATATCCCAGGGTGCATGGATTTTAATTATGTTTAATGCGCAGCCCAACCATATCACCTGTCTGACAAAAACTGGTGTTTAATGGCTGTAAAGATGCAATATAGTGAAAGGACTTATGAGACACGCTATCGTCTCATGAGCTAGGAATGAGATGCCTAGCTAGTTTGCCTTAAACTTTGAATGAAGTGGAATGTCTAAAAATCTGTCATGTTTTACCAAGTGGTGAGAGCTCATATGGCTCAATTCTCCATAAATGGTTTCAAAGAAGCTGCATGGGAAGACCTATTTAATTAAATGGTGAGTTGGAATCACCCACAATGAGATCCTGGAAGGTAGCCAGTATCTGATGCAATGCATAGTGAAGAGGGATTTCTGGTAGGATACGCAGAGGGATTACTGAATAGCTAAACAACTGCTGTTTGATAGGCTGATAAGCAGCAGGAGGGGAGCTTTGCTAAGAGCACACTTCAGCAATTGTAAAAAGGCAGAACTACTGTGTACACAGAATAACTGTAGGAAACTGACTTACTCAGAGACAGGCCAACACTACAATGACCAGATCTCAAAAGAAGATCCACCAGGCTAAGCAAAACCATTCTTATCTGGGATGTGGTATCTTGAAATCACTCATAACGTGGTCAGTTCTCTGTGACCTTAGTAGAAGATTCCATTTGCTGTTTTCTTTTCTGTCTTTATCCAACTCTAAAATACTCATTTTGAGGGAAGACAACATAACTTTAAACACATGCTAGGATATGTGTTATTTTTTTCTGTGTGGGACTGCATTGCAAAAAAATAATTTGATTACAGACAACACTGAATTATTAGTAAATATTTGTAGTGTAGTATGAGAAGCTTGTGGCTTCTAAGAGCCCCAAGGAGACACTTCATTATATTATAGAATGGTGTGTTATTGTATCTACATCAAACTACTTAATAAATGCTTATGGATGGTAACATTAATTTCTCTTATAACCCATCCTATGAATGGATAGTGAACTTTACTGCAGTTTTAATTTGTAACAAAACATGGCATTATTATATATGTACTATGAGGTCAAAAATATAAAATGGATGAAAATGAATAAGTTTATTAACTGCTAATTATGGATCCTTTCTGCAATTAGAATTTTACCTGTTGGCTAACAGCAATAATCTAGTCTTATCTCTTCTCATAGTTATTTTATGGTAGTCTGGTTTGATTTAGTGATTTAGATACAGGTATATTTTTTTAAATTATTTGTAACTATATATGATAGTCTTAGTTCTAGTTTATCAGAAGCTTTCTGGTAAGTCAAACTACCATTTAATCTTGCTTTTAGAAAAAAATATGGTGATGATAAGTGGAGTTCCTACAAATATATTTACATGTAAATCATTGCATAAATAAAATCATTATAAAAATGAGCATTAGTTATTTGAGCTAAGCTGATCAACTGACACATGCAAAAGTCTGTGTAAGTAGAAAAAATATCAGGCCATTTTACATGGCCACAACATTTAGTAAGGTGGAAAAAGCTTGAGAACGACATTATAAGACATAAGGGACTTATGTGATGAGAGCTATGACATTATATTTAATAAACACAATGCCATAAAATCATAGTGGTTATTTTAAACAATGCAATTAGGAAGTAGGAAACCATGATTGAGAAAACAATCTTCGCTTGGGCAATGAATGAGATTCTGCAGTGAACTGTTGACAGAATATGCACCTCCTTTTTAATCCTCAGAGGAATCTCTTATATGGACTACTTTTAATAAATCAAATCTTTATAAAGTATACTTGATAGTCTTAATTTTTTACAAAGTAGACAGATGCTCTGACTAGAAAGTTAATTTAATGCATATTATATTATTTACACCAAATACCACCTTAAAGATTAGAATACTAGCTATCAACCCTTGTCTATATGAAGATAGTTTAAAGGAAATGACTACTTATTATTAGAAAAGGAAAATTACTATTTATTATAGAACATGTCAGCTATTATACAACTTGGTAATATACAATTTGGTGTTAACTGAAAAAATGATGAGAAACTGAAAATGGAGAGAAACTTAATGCCCATGATTACTGGAAGTGTACTGTGAAAGCATGTAGACCAGGATGAGGCTCAGCTATGGGATTGTTGTTCATCCTAAGTCTTCATTTCTTTTTATATCAAACCACAGTTTGTGATTGTAAACATCACTGATGTTAATTCAGTTGTCCTTCATTCAGAGGATCCAAGGAGTTTACAGTAAAAAACCAAACAGGGAAGATTTTCCTTTAGTTATATTTCAAATACTGTATGGTGACTTCCTGTCATCTTGAGAGCTACTCAGTTGTAAACTAAGACTACTTAAGAACAGGGAAATAATAATTATCATTTCTTGACAAGCCTTCCTGCAACTAAAAGAAATGGCAGAACCCACTTTCTGGCTTCAAGGTAGGAGATTCTTAAGCCTGTCTACACTCAAGCAGTGCTGCATGACAACCCAAGATCTTGAAGTGATCTGGAAAGAGCTTTCAATAAAACAGATGTTTCTCTGTGTCATACTCAAAAGCTTCAAAATGCCTTCATACATCATTCCATAAACTTTGAACTAATAACTTCATGTCTCAGAATCACTCACCATAGTTCCTAGGACTATTCATTACTGCAAT
>JADRCC010577113.1:5022-22604 GCA_019843855.1 Hylomyscus alleni
CACACACACACACACACACACACACACAAAGAAATCGGGGATGTAGAGCCTGCAGTCACATGGCTTGTCAGTGTCCTGGTTAGAAATGGAAGCCATATCTTCTTGGATGTAGCCAATACTCTTGGCCTCTTTAGAGATCTTTACTCTTTTGCTGGTTCTGGTGTCTCATGAATAGTATTGACACAGACACATGTGGGAATAAGACAAACAAAGAAGGTTGACTGTGGAAAGATGGGGAAAAGCGACAAATTAAAGGGGAAACTCCTGCAAAATAGGAGGGGTTCCCAAGAATGAAAAAGCCCTGGAAATGTCTTGTCTACAAGTGTTTTTCTTTTTTCTTTTTGTTTATAGGATTTACAGCAGAAATGGACAAAGACTGAGATAATTTCTATTGAGACTGGTCAGTTTTCTAGTGTATCATGGCCCATGCTAAAGGAGGAACAACCCACTCTGAGCATATCCCTCTGCTTCAACCACGGGAATGATCATGCTCTGTTTGCCTGCTGCCCACTCCACCCAGAGTACTTGGAGAGATCCAGCTTTGTTCATCTCAGTTCTGTTAGGTCGCTACTGGCCTTGATCTCTGTCTGTTAGCTGATAGCCCTTTCATAGTTGATATTGTAGGTATATTGCTGGGTGTTGGTTAAATTATGGTCTCTGTATCAGAGGGACAACTCAATCAAAGCTCTAAAGGTGCATCTGCAGCTGTCCTTATTACTTCATTTTTAGGTCTTTGCTTATGGGGCGGTCTCCTTTCTGAACTAGATGGAAGCTTCTTATTAGAAGATGTCCTCACCCATAAGTTAGTCTATCACAGTTGAATCACAAGGAAGACTATAGGGAGGGACAACTGCCTTGTGTATGTTCCCCCAGTGCTGCAACCAGCAAGGAATTGATCTGACCTGGTCACTGGAATGAAGAAACAACAGATGTAGGTACAGAAAAGCTGGATGGAGTAGGTCATATGCTTTGATGAAGATGCACCAGCATCCAGGAAACTCAGCATGCTTGTAACACAGCTTAACAAGGATATAGGTTAGCTCATCTTGGTAAGAGTTCTCTCTGAAGGGGAACAGTATAAGGCTGCAGGCATCCCAGAGGAGAAAGCCGTGCCTGATACTTTCACACACTATCACCATCTGTATTCTGACCGGGGAAGGCCTTGCCATTTCTGAGGGTCTGAGACATTGGAGTCTTTTGACAAGGTAGTACTCATGTCAACATACACATCAGCTCTAGACTTTATCCATTCCTTAGGACATTGGCTGTCTGGCCTGCCAGTACTGACCTTGCTAGCTAGAATCTATGTTTCCTTGTCTAGTCAACATGGTTGTTTCATACTCAACTCCCAGCTCTCTCCATCTTCCTTGTCACTTTTGACCAAATTGTTTTAACCCCAACCTTTATTTTAACCCCAGTATCTGTTTTGACCTTCCCTTTGTGATCAACGAGTCTTCACCATGAGCCCCTTTTCCTTCCTCCCTGCAGAGTGATAGCTCCAGCCTTAGCTCTATGCACTTCTCACTGTAGTACTTTTAATTCACCTGCCAGAAAATATTAAAATATAAATTATAGAGGCAATAGAGAAATATCCCATTGTCTCTGGAGAGCAGGAAACCAAACATTTAGGGTGATCCTTTTCTTAGCTTTCATTAGCAAGCTTTCGAATATAATACATAAGTACTTAAATGCTACAATACATTACATTTCCTTACAATACATTAATTAATTGTAATACATTAATGTTTCCTTAAGAGTTTGTGAAATAGTTACCATTGAGCTAGTACAGCCTTTTCATCTTTTAGGACTATCGTGTTAAAGATCAGCTTAGATGAATACATCTAATCTTCCCTCATGACGTATGGGGAAGAGATGTGCATGTATATGGGTCAAAGTTTCCCGAAAGTGAGAACCTGTTTCAGAGCCACTTCAGATCATCTGGGAAAGCAGAGCATAGGTCATCAGCTTCCCTTGTGGCTTTAATGCAGAAATGCAAGCGTCTGTTAGTAAATGTCAAATGCAAAGTGGGGACAAGGAAGGGACAGAGCCAGTATCAAGTTCATTTGTGTTGAGAAGAATTAGCATCAAAAGGTAGAACTGTGTTCTTGGGGTCGGGGGAGAGGAAGCGAAGCTGGTTAACCAGAGGACAGGAAGGAAGGCTGTGCCATAGACTTGGTGTTCACAAGCAGTTTAGTGGAAATATGGGGGGATTTCACACCATGCTTTAGTCTGCATCTGACCCGAGTGGGACCTTAGCAGAAGCTTCTCTGGCACTGTGGCTAACTTGGATGGAATTTATAGGGAAAATGCCTTAAAAGTTGTTTTACCTTTTTTTTTTTTAATTCCAAAGTTGTCAGGTATGTAATTTTGGTGCATTGCATTAATTGACAAATCTTCATGAAAATACTGTTTTCTAGAACGGTGTCTGATAAACCAGTTCTGAGTCATGCCTATTCTGAACTGCATAATCATTGAGCTAAAAGAATAGGGCATAAAACAAGGAGGAGAGAAAAGATTTTTCTCTTTTAGATTTTGATGCTTTATGTGTCTGAGTGCTGTACCTGCATCCATGTGTGTACTGTGTGCTGGCAGAGATCAGAATGCATCAGAGTCCTATAGAACAAGGGTTGCAGATGGTTGTTAGCCTCTGCGTAGATGGTGGGAGCTGAGCCTGGTCCTCTGCAGTGGCGTACCCACTGAGCCATCCCTCCAGTCCCAGAAAACACTTTAAATAAAAATAACAACTTTAACTCAAAACATTCTACTTTTAATACTTTTATATCGTACATGCATGACACAAATGGTAACAGAAATATCAATCTGAGTCAAAGAGACTGAACTTGGTCCTAGTTTATGAGCACTCTTTATGAAATGCGTTTCTGCTTGTAGACAAGGTGGAGTAACTAATATATAACTAGACTGAGCCCTTCAGGTCACAAATGCTGTTGCTTGTTGTCTACTTGCATATAGAATTGTGGATTACCAAATGAAAGTATTTACGTTTTGAAATAAAGAGTGCCTTTCTTAGCTATCAGCACTTCCTTCTCTTTCTCCTTGTCGTTCCCTATTGGGAGTGAAAAGTTCCTTTCCTTTCCTTTTTCCTTTCCTTTCCTTTTTCTTTTCCTTTCCTTTCCTTTCCTTTTTCTTTTCCTTTCCTTTTTCCTTTTCCTTTCCTTTTTCCTTTTCCCTTTTCCTTTTCCTCTTTTCCTTTTTCCTTTTCCTTTTTTCCTTTTCCTCTTTTCCTTTTTCCCTTTTCCTTTTTATCTTTTTCCCTTTTCCTTTTCCCTTTTTTCCCTTTTCCCTTTTCCCTTTTTTCCCTTTTCCCTTTTCCCTTTTCCCCTTTCCCTTCTTTTCCCTTTTCCCTTTTTTTTCCTTTTCCCTTTTCCCTTTTCCCCTTTCCTTTCCTTTCCTTTTTCCTTCCCTTTCCTTCCTTTTTCTTTTCTTCTTTTTTTTTTTTTGGACTTTTTATTTTTTTTTTATTTTTATTTTTTTGGTTTTTCGAGACAGGGTTTCTACGTATAGTCCTGGCTGTCCTGGAACTCACTCTGTAGACTAGGCTGGCCTCGAATTCAGAAATCCACCTGCCTCTGCCTCCCAAGTGCTGGGATTAAAGGCTTGCACCACCACCGCCTGGCTGGACTTCTTATTTTTTTATGGGATATTTTATTTATTTACATTTCAAATGTTATCCCCTTTCCCACTTCACCCCCAGAAGCCTCCTACTGCTTCCCATCCCCTCTCCTCCTGCTTCTATGAGGGGTATGCCCCCACCCACACACCACTCCCACCTCCCTGCCCTGGCATTCCCAGATGTGCTTCAACAGAAAATATGGTACATTTACACAATGGAGTAAGTACTTCTCAGCTATTAAAAACAATGAATTTGTGAAATTCTTAAGCAAATGGATGGAACTAGAAAATATCATCCTGAGTGATGTAAACCAATCACAAAAGAACACACATGATACGCAATCACTGATAAGTGATATTAGCCCAAAAGCTCAGAATACCCAAGATACAATTCATAGACACATGAAACTCAAGAAGCAGGAAGACCAAAGTGTAGGTGAGTAGGTCCTTCTTGAAAAGGGTAACAAAATACTCACGGGAGCAAATACAGAGACAAAGTGTGGAGCAGAGACTGAAGGAAAGGCCATCTAGAGACTGCCCCCACCTAGATATCTATTCTATATACAGTCATCAAATGCAGACCTATTGTGGATGCCAAGAAGTGCATGCTGACAGGAGCCTGATACAGCTATCTCCTCAGAGGCTCTGCCATAGCCTGACATATAAAGAGGTGGATGTTCACATCCAACCATTGGACTGAACATGGGGTCCCCAATAGAGGAGTTAGAGGAAGGACTGAAGGAGCTGAATGGGTTTGCAACCACATAGGAAGAACAAAAATATCAACCAACCAGAGCTCCTAGGATCTAAACCACCAACCAAGGAGTACACATGGAAGGACCCATGGCTCCAGTTGTATGTGTTACAAAAGATAGCTTTGTCAGGCATCAATGGGAGAAGATGCCCTTGGTCCTGTGAAGGAAAAGTTCTTTTAAAGGCAGATTTAAAAGATCTGCATGACTGCCTTGAGATGTCTGTGATTTCATGGTGCTAGGGATATAGATGGGGGGGAGAGCTGTTGCTTAGTATGAACAAGGCTCTATCTTTAATCTTACTTATGCAAATAACCAAATCAAACCAAATGTTACTTTTTTGAGAGCTTGTAGCCATTAATTTTTAACTATGACTCAAAAATTATGACAAATGTGGAGACTGAGCTGGACCACATGACCAGACACAAATGTGGGTCTGTAAAAATTTACAGTTAAGATGCTGTCCAGGTTCAAATTCTCCTCTGAACTCTGAGTAAGAATTCACTTGTAAACTCCTGGTTATTGTCAGAGTATTGTCCTTGTTGTCATGTGGTTCCAGTCATCTTATTTCTTCAAAGTCATCAACGGAAAGGGAGGGAGAGCCACAAGCCAGGCAGAATCTTAAGTAACTCAGTTTAGTCATGGGTAATAGACCATAATCTTTGTTATGTAACACAACCACTGCAATGCCTTCCCATGCTCTTTGCTAGACAATATAAGATGGGAGTGACATCTTGACCCTGGTGCTGTGTATCAGAATATAACCCTATTAAAGTGTGTGCATTAGAAGCAAGACATGGGATCCACCTTCTAGAATTGATTCTGCCTAAAGGAAATACAGGGACAAAGAGTGGAGCAGAGGCCATCCAGAGACTGCCCCACCTGGGGATCCATCCCATATGCAGCCACCAAAGCTAGACACTATTGCTGATGCCATAAAGTGTTGGCTGACAGGAGCCTGATACAGCTGTCTCCTGAGAGGCTTTGCCAGAGTCTGACCAATACAGATGTGCATGCTTGCAGCCAACTATCAGACTGAGCATGGAGACTCCAATGGACGAGTTAGGGGGAGGACTGAAGGAGCTGAAGGGATTGCAACCCCATAGGAAGAACAACAATATCAACCAACCAGACACCACCCCCAGAGCTCCCAGGAACTAAGCTACCAACCAAAGAGTACACAGGGAGGGACCCATGGCTTCAACTGCATATGTAGCAGATGATGGCCTTATCTGGCATCAATGGGAGGGGAGGCTCTTAGTCCTGTGAAGGCTTAATGCCCCACCATAGGGGGATGCTAGGGTGGTGATGTGGGAGTGGGTGGGTGGGTGGGTGGGTGAGGGAGCACCTTCATAGAGGCAGGGGGGATGGGAAGAGTATGGGGGTTTTCAGAAGGGAAAGTAGGAAGAGGGATAACATTTGAAATGTAAATAAATAAAATAACCAATACAAAATTTTTAAAAAGAATTTTAGAATTAGAGAGCTAGTCAGAAAGCTAAGTAGGAATCTGCAGCAAACTCTGTTGTTTACCTCTTGGTTTTGTCTTCAATGTGTATGGAATGAGAGGAGAATGTATGAGAGACTATAGAGAAGCAAGTGCTTTGCTTCAGATCTGACTTACACAATTTATCTGAGTTAACTGACAGCATGCCTTTAAGACCATAGGAGAGTAGGGAGTCATAGCAATGTAATCAGATCATGTGTTATCATAATTATAAAGCAGAACAAAATGAACAAGCATGAACAAAAGTCAGGAGACAAGATGGTTACATGCCTGTCAGCCTAACACTTGGGAGGCTGAGGTAGAAGGATTGCCCCTAGCTGGAGGTGAGCCTCTGCTCTATCTATGTTTAAAACTAGGCCAACCAGGTATTTACAATAGACCCTATTTAAAAAGGGGGATATGAGTTAGACTAGATCAGGAGACACCACAAATAAATATAGTAGAAAATGAGGAAAATAAACAGTTTGGGAAAAAAACTTACATTTTAGGAATAACTGATAAATAATTTCCACAATTTAATAAAAAGCATTTTTAAAACCCTGCAATTAATATAATAGTTTTCAAGTATTATAATGATGTGAGACTATGTATGTCCTTTCCATGATCAGGCACAAACCAACAATATTATTTATTGCTCAATAGAAAATGCTGGAACCAAAACTAAATACAGCAAGGTCTCAGGAGGCAAGGTCAGTACAGAGCCCATGTTTTCTTATGAAGCAGTCATCAATAGTTAGAACTAAAATTTTTCAAAATATACCACATTGTGCCAAAAATGATGTATACAGGTGGAATTCTGACAAAATGTGTATGAGGTTTCTATGTGAGAAGCTACAGAGGGCCAGTGAAAGATATTAAGAAAAATCTGTGTCAATAGAAATTCAGTGGGTAAGAAGGAAGACTCAGTTGTTTTAAGCTGTCACCTGCTCTTAAATAAATCTATAGTTTTGTATCTATCACCTTAATTAAATGTCAATAAACTTCTTTTGGACACGTGTAAAGTTATTCTTAAATTTACATGGAAAGTTAAAGTACGTAAAACAACTAATAAACTATTTTAGAAAAGGACTAAAGTAGGGAAAACTAGAGTGTCCTCTTTTCAGTTATTATAAAGCTCTAGTGTTCAAGACAACATGCTGTTTGTATAGATCTTCCCCAATCCCATAAGTCTCTATTCCCCAGTCCAGAGGCCTCTTTACAAATACTATGAAATAGAAAGGGAGGGGAAATAATAATTCTGAACTATAGTTACCTGAGGAACTTTATTACAGCTGGGTGATCAAGATAAAAATCAATATAGGTCATGTTGGCAATATTCACCCTTGATATTATGTAGTGAGAAGCATACTTCACTTCTATGACACTCCTCCTCCAAGCCCACGGGCCCAGGACACTCACAAGAAATACTTAGACAAATCCCAAGTCAGACACTGTAAAGCGACAAACTACACCCTCTAAAAGCTATCTGAAAAAGTCTGAAACTCTTATCATTCTAAGAGAGCCTGAGACACAATGACCAAATGTAATGTAGCCCTCTGGAAGACAGGGAAGTACTAGATAAGAAGAATTGGAAGAGGGAGTTACTAGTTAAGAAGTTCTGGATAAAGTGTAAACTTCCGTTAATGTATATTGGTTGATTGTTAATTTTGACAAAATGTAGCCAGCACATGGCTATTCCTCCAAACTCATACACCCCTTTCTAGAGGGAGGAGGTTCATTGAGGTTCAACAGATACAAGCTGGAGAGAGGCTCAGTGGTTAACAGCATTGTTGCTCTCCCAGATGATTAAATTCTCAGAATCCACATCAGGTGATGCTCAACCACCCGTAACTCCAGTGCCAGGGAATCTTCTGTGTGCTCATGTGCCACATACACATATAAGAATAATGAATAAAATCTTATAAAAAAATGGTCAGGAAGTAAATAAAATGAGGCTCAGTGATGCACACAATTTCAAACATCCCAGGAAATTCCTGAAACAAGTGTCAAAAGGCCTCTTCCTAAGGTTATAGAAGCAATAGCCATCACGATAGGTTGATACTCAGCAGCCATCAGATCTCTAGGAGATTGCACATAGAGCTACTGAGTTGCAGCTTTCATGAGCTGCCACTCATGCTAGAGCGGGTTCTTTTCTCTTTTGTTGTTCATGCAACTCCCTTTGTCGCCTGTGCTCCTGCAAGTAACCCCTACCACATGCTGCGATAAGTAACTCCAATAAATTCAGTGATTCACCAAGGTAGACTTGGGGTAATTAATGATTTCTTTGGTCAGTTTTTAGTGGCCTATCCAAGTACATGCTTGTCCACATTGCCCCAGAAAACGTCACACACCACTGCTATCACATTAAAGATGAAACCATCTGAGGAAACTATGCACAAAGTATATGGGGTAATGGCATACTGTCATTAATTATGAGTTGTCAATACTAGTGTAGTAAAATAAATATATTTAAACTGGTGACTATTGATTAAAAGAATGAAGGGGAGCCATGGTAGAGGACTATAATGGGAAAATTGATGAGGAAAGTTCAAATAAATTATTTATTGTAAGAACATCTGTGGATTGATGATTTCTAGGCCAAATTTTAAGGGACTCGGAAGGCACCACTATCGTTCCAACAAATAAAAAGTTGAAAAAACAAGCTAAACATCAGTTGTTTTTAGACATATCATAAACTAAAGTTATAGGGCAAAACATGGCCTCTAAGTTTGAGAAAGAAATTAATATACAGAGTCATGGCACAGTAGAGCTTGTGTCTACAGAGAAGCCATGCAACGTATGAGAATCTAAACTGTAACTGAAAAGTTCCTGAGGTTCATATGGACATATCTGAGACTTAAAAACTTCAGGGTCATAGTTATTATTGGAAAGAAATCTCCCACTTTCATGAGTAGTGATTCTCACAGTATTTACAGAAGAAAATACCTGGGTATCATGTTCTAAAGAAGTTTTACAGATATAGTTTTGCAAAATTCTAAATGACTAGTTTTCTTTTGTAATATAACTGACCTGTGGAAAAGAAACACCCAGCAGTCGTCCCTTTAGCAGTCTCACCTAAGGAGAAGGGGACTGAAGTGCACCCACAAAACCCACAATACAGAGACAAAGCTCGCTGAAACAAGGAGACCCAACAAGCTGTAGCATGCTACCTATCCTTTCACCACATCTCTACCTTAAGGAAGGTCTAGTTATAGTAATTCTTTTTACTCAGTATTTCACTTTGAGTAATGAAGACATCATTACAAGACACATGAAATTTGTTACTTTGTTAGTATATAGTTTGAATAAAAAGCTCAGGCCTTAAAATGAGAGCCAGATATAGCAGAAATGCTGTAATTGCAAGATTGGAGACATAACAACCAAGGTTGATATATAAGGGCTATAAATATAAAGTAGACAATATGTGAAAATATATGGGCAGCGTAACCAGAAACTTTTAGAAAATATAAAAAAGACATGCTAATTTTTTAAAAAAAAGATAATAACAGACAAAGGAATTTAAGTGCACATCACAAAAGATCATTCAAAACAAACAATTAAGAACTTACTGTTTCTATTTATGGGTGATTCTAAGTATGAAGACTGACTAAGACAATATCCCACATTAACAGACTACAGAACTAAAGTTGTATGATCACTTCAACAATGTAGAAAAATAGCTGAATTTGTAACAGAAAACTCAACAAAGAATAAGATGAAATTACCTCAACATAATTAAGGCCATATGTGAACAATTATGTGGACATATGTGAATAGCTGATATCATTCTCAGTGGTTGTGGTGGTTTGAACATGCTTGGCTCATGGAAAGTGTTACTATTAGGAAGTATGGCCTTGTTGGAGGAAATAGGTCACTGTATAGATAGGCTTTGAGGGCTCCTAGTGTTCAAGCTCTACCCAGTGTGGAAGCATCAGTCCTCTCCTGGCTGCCTTAGGTCAATATTGTAGAGCAGCTCCTTCTCCAGCACCATGTCTGCCTGGACTCTGCCATGCTTCTCCCATGAAGATGATGGACTGAACCTCTGAAACTCTAAGCCAGTCCCAATTATATATTATCCTTTAGAAAGGTTGCTTTGGTCATAGTGTCTCTTCATAGTAATGAAACCCTAGTTAAGACAGGAGTGAAAGTAATCAAAGCCAAGTGACTAATAGCAAACAGTGAAGGTCAACAACTAACAAAGCTCACCCAGAGACCAACCAAGTGGAGGCTTCAATCACCCCCAACTAGGTGGGCAACACATGAATCCCACATGATCATCTCCTTGGATGGGCTAATAAGACATGCACGGAGGGCAAGGACCCTTCATTGGCTCATTCCAGGATAACTAGAGAATTAGCCAATCTCATTAGAGATTACTTCAGCATCTATCAAGTTTTTGCTACGACCTTGCAATAAAGGAATTCTGTGGCTCTCTACTCACTTGAAAGAAGATACTCTCAGGAGTTGCTTCCACTTCATTACTTACTTTCCTGTAATTCTTCTTAGAAATACTTGTTTCTGCTTTGTGTGCTGCCTTGAGAGTTCTTGCCTTTGTCTTTATTGACTCCAGACAATGAACTGTCTGAGATTGACCTTTGGTGACAAGATTATGTGTGTCTAGCACCTTAGAACCATGGGTCAAATACAACTGAGCAGAGCGAGTTCTTGCCATACAAAATCAAAACAAAACAAAAACAACAAACAGAAAACCAGAAACACCCCCACCTTGTCTAGCTCAAAATTAACATAAAATTAGTTGTGTTTCTAATAACTAGCAATATGTTATGTGAAGAGGAAATTTAGAAAGCTAATCTCATTACAGTAGCATCTAAAAGAAAAATCTAGAAACAAATTCTAAAAAAAATGGAAGATGTATACTGACAATTCAAAACAGGGATGTACTAACCAAGAAGCAGTAACTAGGAATTGGAAATAAAGGCATGGTCATACAGTTTAGAGAATTCATAGCTAGTAGACCTTGATTTGTAGGATGTGTCATAAAGAAATTTCTAAAAGAGGAAAAATAGGTAGGCTTGTGGTTGTGGTTTTTTTTTTGTTGTTGTTGTTTTTTCTTTGTTTTATATTTAGTCTCCAGATAGTGATGCTGTGGAACTGCAGGAGGTGAAACCTTGCCTGAAGAAGTGGGTAACCAGAGGTGGGTCTTATAGCTTCTTTTCCTTCTGCCATGGTTCCCCTGTCATCCTGAACTTTGAAGAGTAAGATAAACTAAAGCCTTTCTTCCCTTCAATTACTTCTTGTCAGGTGTTCTAATGCAGCAAAGTAAGGTAACTAATACAGAAAAGTGGTATGAAGAAATGGCGCCACTGCCAGCAACAAAATTGAAGCAATAATAAAGATTAATCGAAGAAACAAAAGCCTATGACTGGTCAGAGTTAGATTCAGATTCTGTCAAACTTTTAAGTAAGAGATAACACCAATACATTTAAATTAATTCAAATATGAACACAGAATTATCAAGATATTTAAAGCGTAATGCAACCTCTTAGGAAGAACAATGTCAGCTGGCCAGACCACCTAGTGCTCCCAGGGACTAGACCACTCACCAAAGAGTATACAGGGAGGGATCCATGGCTCCAAATACATAGGTAGCAGAATTTGACCTTGTCTGACATCAATGGCAGGGGGAGACCCTTGATCCTGTGGAGGTTTGATGTAGCAGCATAGGGGGATGCTGGAGCTGTAGGGCTAAAGAGGTGGGTGAGGGAGTACCCTCATAGAGGCAAAGGGAAGGGGGAGAGGGCAGATATGGAATGGGGAATTTGTGGAGGGGTAACAAGGAAGTGGGATATCATTTGAGAAGTATACAAATGGAATAATTAATTAAAAAAGGAAAGGAGGGCACAATAATAATAGCAAAGAAAAATAAAACAATTGCTCAGATAAATATAGATACAAAAATTCTCAAGAAAATATTTTCAAACAGATTTAGAGAACTTAATAAAATTATGCTTTAGTTTCATTTCAGGAATGTAAGGATAGTTCAACATACGCATGTCAGCACATGTAATACACTTAATGACAGCATTCACAAGTTCATCACAGAGATACAGACAAACACTTTGACAAAATTCAGCATCCTTTCATGATAAAAGTTCTGAAGAAACTAAGAATAGTTGGAACGTGCTTCAAACAATTTAAACTACATATAACAAACCAATAGCCAACATTATTCTAAATAGGGAAAATATTACCTCTATAATAAGACATTAGATAAGGGTGTCTAGTCTCCAAACTATTATTAAATTAAGTACTTGAAGTCTTGGGTGCACAGATAAGGCAAGAAAAAGACTAAAAGAAATACAAGGACTGGAGAGATCTCAGCAAAGGTAGTTGATGCAAAGCCTTGTGACTTGAGTTTGAGCCCTGCAACCCTCATGATTAAAAGAAAGAACCAACTATAGTAACTTGTGTTTTTATTTCTGTATTTCACTGTGGCACACATGACACTGTCCCCAAGCAAATCAAGAAATATATGTAAAATAATATTCAAACGGAATATAAATTGGAATGAAAAATATAAGTACTCCTTTCTATATACAAAGTCTACACTGAAAAGCCTCTAATTGCCCAGTCAGAAAGCTCTTCAGTCTGATACATACTTCATCAGAGTAAGGGATACAAAATCTACACACAAAAATCAGTGGTTTTCCTATATACTAGTGATGAACTTGCCACAGAAGAAATCTTTAAAAACAAAACAAAACTTCCTTTTTTAATTCCATTCACAAAAACCTTGGAAACAACCCATCTCCCAGTTAAGTAATTAACCTAACCAAGTAGAAAGCAAAGCAAAACAAAACAAAACAAAACAAAAAGAAAGAAAAGAAAAGCAAAATAACGACAAACCAAAACAAAGAACCCTAAAAACTAGAAAGACCTTTAAAGACCATGGATTGGCCGATTCAATATTGTGAAAATGGCTATGCCACAGACAATAATCTGCAGATTTAACATAATTTTTATAAAGAGTCCTAACAACATTCTTCATAGAACTAGAAAAAATAGTCCTAAATCCATATGGAGGCAAAACATGCTATGCAGCCAAATAATCCTAAACAGAAGGAACAATGCTGGAGGCATCTCAATCCTTGATCTCAAAGTATACTACAAAGCCATAATGAATGCAACAGTATGGCATATGCATAAAAATAAGACATATAGTGCAACACAAACATAGAAGATCTGGATATAAATATATCACATATGTACAGGCACTTAAGATTTGATGAAGACATCAAAAAGACTGAGAAAAGACAAGTTTCTTCAACAAGTGTTGTCAGGGAAAGCAAATATTTACCTGTAGAAGAATGAGACTATATGCATGTTTCTCACCCTGCATAGACAAAAATATTCACAAGTAGAAAGACTTTAATGTAGGACTCAATGCTCTGACACTGCTAATGGAGGGCACTCTGAGATACAGGTGTAGGCAAGAACTAAGGGAAAAGCATTCCAACAGCTCAATAAATCTTCCTGAGAATTTACAGGATTTATATGGTTTCTGAAATTGAAAAATGGCACAATAAAGGAAGCAATCAGCAGAGTCAAGAGACAGCCTGTCAAATGGGAGAAGACCTTTGCCAACTACACATAGTCTGACAGGAAATTATTCTTTAGAATCTAGAAAGACTCCATAAATTACCCTTCCCCCAGAAAGCCTTATCAACAAACCAATAAAAGGGCAAATAAGTAGTCTTCAAATGAAGAAACATTAGTCAAATTTTGACTAAAATGCTCAATGTTTATCCATGAGGGCAGAGTAAATCAGAGTGGCTATCGTCAAGTAAACAATCTCAAAAAAAGGCTGATGAGTAGGTGGGAATAAGAGGCTCCTATTCCACTGGTGGGGTGGGGGCAGCCTCGCAGTGTTGCTATAGAAATTTAGATTCAAGTTCCTCAGAAAACTAAAAATACAATGATCACAATATCCAGCTACTCCACACCTGTGTATGCACCCCCAAGGACGGAGTCCCACACCACAGTTAACATGCACCCTTCATATTACTCAACCTATATGGGACCAACCTATATGTCCACCAATAAATGAGTTCAGAGAAAATGTAGTATATTTATTCAGTGGATGTCAAGTGAAATAATCTAGGCTCAGAAGGACAGATGTTATATGGTTTTTTTTTTCCATATATGGCAGCTGTATAGGACATGATAGTAGACAAGGAATTCTGAGCCTGGGGTAAGAGGTCTAAGTGAAGAGGTAAGGCAGGAGAACATAGAGCAATGAGACAAAATTTAAACATCACTTTTTCTTTCAAATGTGTAATCTAGATTTAAATGTGTATACTTACTCATGAATTTGCATGAAACTGGAAAGCCAAAGGTTACTTTTCAGGGAAGAAAAATTAAGAGATAGGAGAAAGGAGAGTAGGAACAGGGGCAGGGGGTGGTAAATAGGCAGGGGTAAGATACAGTGGTGTGTTGTTGTGGGTGAGTCTGGTGCTGTTTGTGTGTTGATGCTAATTCCACTCTCCTGGGAGGGGCTGCTGACAAGGAGTGAATCATACTCAGGTGACTTCTGTGAACCAATTTCTAATGAATCACTGAGCGACTAGGTAGGACTGGGTAGGGTAGCGACTAGGTAGGGTTGGAGAGAGGAAGAGAGGAAGCAGGAGAGAGTTAGGTCTTTTTTGGACAGGGATAGCGTGAGGACAAGATGTAGCTATGAGGGTCTCCCATCAGGATTCACCACCAGAGGATTAAGATTGAATAAGGCTTTCAAGATTAGGATTTTAGTTGCTGCACCCAATGATTGAGTTACTGTCATTTCTGAAATAAGTTTGTGTTGTGTTTTCCTTCACATGGAGGCTCGTCTGAGTTCAAGAGAGAAAGGTACAACAGCAAATCGTGGGTTTCCCTGAGGTATATCACGAAGGCTGTGGAGGATTTGAAGCACGGTTTTGGCGTGGTAACGACCCACCAGTGGGAACCTAGCGAGCTGGGTGGAGATGTTTCGGGAACTCCAGGCCAGAGAGTCTCCATCAGATAAAAATAGGTCTATCATTGGCCATTGCCCACCAGTGCATGGCCAATCAGTCCCACGGGGCAGAGAGTGCTGATGCCTGGTGGTAGTGCAGGAACTTGGAGTTCTTTTTATTATTTCCCCAAACAGTGTGTGTGTGTGTGTGTGTGTGTGTGTGTGTGTGTGTGTGTGTACCATAACAAAACTCATTATTTTAGATGATAACTAAAACATTAATTTAACAAAGATCCAAGAAATGAATGCTGAAAGGAGCCTGATATGGCTGTCTTCTGAGAGGCCCTGGCCAGAGCTTTACAAATACAGAGGCGGATGTTAGCAGCCAACTATTGAACTGAGCGTGGGGTCCCTAATAGAGGAGTTAGAGAAAGGACTGAAGGAGTTGAAGGTGTTTGCAACCCCATGGAAAGAACAACAATATCCAAGAACTCCCAGAGACTAAGCCATCAGCAAAGGAATACATATGACTCCAGCTGCATATGTAGCAGAGGATGGCCTTGTCATGCAGCAATGGAAGGAGAAGTCCTTGGTCCTATGAAGGTTCAATAGATGACCCAGTGTAGGGGAATCGAGGGCAGGGAGCTGGGAGTGGGTGGAGGAACACCCTCATAGAAGCAGGGGAAAGGGGAATGTGGTAGGGTATTTCCAGGAGGGAGGAAAACCAGGAAAGGGGATAACATTTGAAATGCAAATAAAGAAAATATCCAACTTAAAAACAAAAAACAAAAAACAAAAAAACAAAAAATCACAAAGGTCCTGGATAGACCATAGTTTTCTTCACTCCCCAAAAATTTAACTCAGATTTTGTGAAGTTCACTCCAAAACCACAAGTAATAATAATAATAATAATAATAATAATAAACCTAGGTCCTAAATAGGTTAGATAAAAGTATAAATCTTCTACACAACAAAGGAAAGAGAAACATAAAGAGAAAACATGTTTGGGGAGAATTTTTTTGTATCAATTATACATCAAGTAGGGAGGCTAAAATCCAGAACAGGCAATCAAAGAAAACTATTCAATAATAAGAAAAGAATCCTGTCTCTAAACTAGGGAAAAGAATCAAACAGATCTTTCACAAAAGAAGTCACAAAAACAGCCACAGAAACATGGAAAATACATCCAACTTTTCTAAACATGAGAGAAATGCAAATTGAAAGCACTAAGAGAAATAACCTTACAACCATTAGCCTGCCTATTCTGAGTGGTAAATGATAACAAAGATTGGCAGGATGTAGAGAACAAGAAGTCATCCTTCCTCACTGCCTGTGGTGGGAGAAATTACATGGAGGTTCCTCAGCAAACTGAAAATGGAGTTAGTCAACTTCCTGTTTAATCTGATAGCTGAGTCACTACCCAGAACAAATATCAGTGTACCAATGAGATGCCGGCATGGCCAAATACAATATCTGTAGCATGGAGGCATATTTAGTGTTCATCAACAGACGAATTGATTCTTTAAAATCTGCTACTTATACATGACAGAATAGGATTCAATCCTGAAATGCCCTACTTTGGCCTGGAGTTGTTTGTGATCACTGCTTATGGTAAACTTTTCAGATAAGCAGTGAAAAGAACTCACCTTCCATTGTGACACTAATATGATACTAATGAACACGTGTTAACCAACTCTCAGGACACCAATGACCAGAGAACAATGAAGAGACGATTGCTCTTTCTTCATGTGGAGGATGACATTTTGTAATTATTTTCTCTTAAAATGTCCGGAAGTTAATTAAATGGGTTGATATCTCCCAGTGTTATTCCTATTTTAGAGAGAGAAAATAAGGAAAAGAGTTGAACAGAAAATATAGTCTGTTTTTATAAAGAGAGTGTTTACCATACCAAATGTCATTTGTGTCATGAAAAAAAAAAATGAGATTGAAGAAAATACTGATGTTCCTTTGAAGTAAAAAGTATGAAGAACAGTAAAAAGTATGATGACAGTGGCTGAGAGTCTTGTTTCAGTGAGCTGAGTTTGAAGCGCTGATTGTCATTTTCTTACCACAGTGTGCTGCCCTCTTAATCTGCTTATCCACTGGTTAAAACAGGATATGGGCAAAGAGTCATACATGGAACTGGCTGGCCCAGAGACAGGCTCAGCTGTCTGAGCTTTAGCTTTAAGGCAATCACAGGCCAGCGGTGTCCAGTGTCTCAAATACAGATTTCCAAGCACCAAGCCCCAGAGATGCTGTCCAATAGGCCCCAGTGACAGAAGACCACACCCTCAAGAGATTTTCCAGAAGACTTAATGTAACAGAGCCCCAGACCTTAGTAGGCCTCCAGACTTTAGCACAACTTACTCATGATACAAGTACCATTCAGGCTATAAAACTCAGCATGTAGGCAGAATGTACTACCAAAGCTAAACCAAGGGCTTAATTCATTAAAGTCCAAATAGTTCTGTGAAAGTCTCAAAATATTCTAACCTTGCTTTTTGGTCTCCCTAGTTCAACTTTTGGCTAACTGTTCTTATTAACTGAACTATGCCAACCCAGAACATGGGTTTTGTGCTTAAAAGTTCACCTGAGAAAGGCTTAGAGCTACTCTGGGATCACAAATATGTGATCACTAGACTAGATTCTATTGGCCTAAGTCCATGACAAAACAGTCTTCTCTGTTGAATGTCCCACAGTGGTCAAGGAACTATAATTTGTAATTGACTACACACACACACACACACACACACACACACACACACAC
>JADRCC010577114.1:0-25499 GCA_019843855.1 Hylomyscus alleni
TGTTAAGAGCGCTTTCTGCTCTTCCAGAGGTCCCGAGTTCAATTCCCAGCAACCACATGGTGGCTCACGACTACCTGTAATGGGATCCAATGCCCTCTTCTGGTGTGTCTGAAGACAGCTGCAGAACTGGAACTGATCTGGAAACCTCCTCCTTGAGACCTAGCTTTGATAATATATGAAGATGCTATGCATGCTGCCAAAGGGGGAATGTATGTGTTCTCTGTTGTTGTATGTTGGAAGTATATAATCATACTTTATTTTGCAGGGGGTCACAGTTGCAGAATTACCTTGAGTCTCTGAAGAGACTTTGGACTTTTGAAGCACACTACAAGTGTTGAAGACTATAAGAAGTTTTGAAGTTCGATAAAAACACATTGTGGATCTTGAGATGACCGTAGCTTAGGAAGCAAGGGCTGAATGTCATGGTTTGAGTGTGGCATGTTATTCACAGGCTCCCGGGTTTGAACAGCTGTTTCCCAGCTACTGGCATAGTCTAGGTAGGATTTAGAAATTTGGGTATTTTTTCTAAGCTTTCCTTAGTATTTGAAGGGTTGATAGTTTTGACTAGGATTCCCTTTTTACAGTAGCGAGGTATTTGCTTCCACCTGAACCAGAGCATGATTACTCACAAGCTTGCACCAGTAAGACTTTAATTCAAGTTTTATGGATAAGAAAGCTGAAGACCAAAGTCAAAAGTGGGTGACTATCTTATAAGAAGCCAGCATGATGGGAATTTATTCACGTGTCTTTTCTTTCACATGTAACCCTGTTACAGTATTCAATGTTTGTGAGTTTTCTGGAGTGCAGGTCTAAGTTATGAAGGCTTTTCATGCTGTGCAGGAGGAGTCCTTGATATTGTAATGGACCTAGCCAACCTCCTAAAATATAAATCTCAGAGTCACATGGTCATGGTCCTATCATGACCACATATGCATTCATTCTAATTAAATGATGGAAAAAAAAGAGAAAGAACTGTGTCTTTGTATTAAAAAGTCCCCCCAAAGAAAGCCCATTGCAGGACTAGAGATAAAACAGAAGAAACATTAAAAGTCTAAGAATGTAATAACTCTGAGTACAGAAACAAGATGTAGATAGGTGTGCTGGATAGTTTTATGTCAACTTGACACAGACTGGAGTCATCTAAGAGGAGGGAACATCAACTGCATCCATAAGATTGGTCTCTAAGTAAGGCTGTGGGGTATTTTTTTTTAAATCAGTAATTAATGTGGGAAGGCCCATCAAATTGTGGATGGTGCCATCGCTGGGCTGGTGGTCCTGGGTTCTATAAAAAGCTTGCAGAGCAACCATGAAGAGTAAGCCAGTAAGCAGCACCTCTTCATGACCTCTGCATCAGCTTCCAGGTTCTGACTCCCTTTGATGATAAGCGGTGATCTTGAAATGTAAGCCAAATAAACCCTTTCCTCCCTCGGTTGCTTAGGACATGGTGTTTCATCTCAGCAATGGTAAACGAAGACAATAGGTCAGAGTGAAAAGTTAAAATTTCCCAAAATCCAGATCTGTGACTCAAATCAAGTTAAGCTGTATCCAAAAAAAAGCAATTCTGAAAAGTATTGGTGTGTGCAAGAAGTATGTTTTATGGGTATAAATACATTATAAATTATAATGCATATATAAATTGGGACCAAAAGAGGATACTTAACTCTTTCTGTTCCTTTTCTGTACGCTATGAGGAAAATTGCCAGCCTTCATACAGTTTTTTAAATATCCAAATTTACAAAAATCTTGAAATCTCTACCTGAAAATATCAAGAAGTTGTCTCCAAATGTAGCCCACAATAAACATGTAAACAAGTGGTTATTTATCCACATGTCTAATAATTTCAGACTGCTTCTTAGGAATCATATCACTGGGTTAAAATGAATCAAAAGGATTTCTAAATTTCAAAATATCCCCCAATATTCAAAATATTCTTACTTACACCACTATTTAGGTCAAGGAAGTATTTTTAGACTCAAACAATAATGTCCATAAATTTTAAGTAATGGTTCTAGCTATTTAGCAGACATGACATGGATGTAAGACACACAAGAAAGCTCAGGCTGGAAGTCACCATGTCCACTACCAAAGAAGGCAGGATAAGGAACTAGGGATACAGGAGAGCTGAGGGCCCCATTACTGCATGGGTGGGTGATGGTGATAGGATTCAACGAGAGGGAGGTCAGCATAGCATAGCGACTTTTTCAATTCCTTGTTTTCCTTCAGAGTCAAATCCTGCTCTAAATTATTTGACAAGGTATGAAGTTTCCTTCCCGTTAGGATGCAAAGAAAAGTTACCTTCTCTTAGAACTCCTTGGCAAAATGAATGACCTCTATGAATTAAGGCATGAGATCCTGAGGAACATCTCAAAGTTCCCACTGGGCCTCCCTGTTCTCTACAGAAGAAATTGTCTGCTAGCTAGCCAATGCCAGCTTGAGATGGGCCAGGAAACAAAAAGGATGTCTGGATCCCCAAATATAAATTATTTATCCATACAGAAGAATCCAAAGGGGAACTTGGCAGTGAAGGTGCCCGAGGAAATGTCCATTTCAGGAAATACTAAATCCTCAGAAACACATGTATTGCCATTGATCCCACAGGGAACAGAGGAGGAAGCATAAGGCATTGGCATAACAAGATAAATCATGCTGTCTAGGACACAGCCAGAGAATTTGGCCTCCGGAGCAGTTACAGAGCAAATCCACAGAACAGGGTCTCTAAGGGAACAGTCTACCCATGGACGGCAACAGATCCAAGTTCCATCAGATAGTTTCAAATGTTTGCAATAACTAGTTTGTGGATGTCCATTATCTGTCAAGTATCATGGCATTGCTTAACAAGAAAACCATGATGGTTTGGGAAGGGGACATTAGTTTTTAATGATGTTGGTTATTTATTTACTTGGTATCATTAAGAGAAACAATTCCCTTACCGTAGACTCTTCCATTAATGGAACATTTTTTAAAAGTCATGATGTTTTGGGTGAGAGTTCCTGTTTTGTCAGAGAAAATATATTCTATCTGGCCCAGTTCCTCATTGAGAGTGGTCGTCCGGGCTTCAGCAGGCATTGCTTTCGCAGCATAATACATCTTCCGGTCCCAGTTTATAAAATAACTATGTCCCAGACGGATTACTTCCACACTGTGATCCATTAACATGAGAAAGAAAGCAAAAAAAGGAGAAAGAAAGAGAGGGAATTTATCAATATATGAACACACAAAGCTTTGCCAAAATCCTCAAGACTTTCAAAACCAAAAATATATAAGTGCCTTGTCCCCTAGGTCCTAGTGATCTTCAGAAATGCCTCCACTGAAAATCTGCTCATAAGCCTTGGTTCCCAAGCTCTTTCCTTTCAGCATCATAAAGCGATGTGACTGGCTCATCAGGAAGCCTCGGGCAAGGGCCTGTGGTTCTCTATATTAAACAAGCCCAATGGAGTGCTTTGTGTGGCATGTTCATTTGAAACTCCATCTGCATCACAGAGTAAATGATTCCTTACTGAAGATATTTGGCATATATCTAGTTGGAAGAAATGTGTCCTAAGACATTGATGTGGTTTTACTTTCAAAAGAGTCTCTACTAAGCAGTAAACCAACTGTGATCAATCTTGGCTAAAAACAGTTTCTCACTGTCCATCTACTAGGAAAAGAGCACAGTCTTTGTGCACTAATGGCTTATACATTCAAACTCCAGAAAGGGGAAGTCTGTGGCCAAGGGTCTTAGTCCAAATGTCTGTCATCTAAAATGCCAAGTAGCGTGCCCCAAAGATTATGATAATGTGAGGTATCAGTTTTTGTAGACATTTTATTAAGGGATTTTCTTAGGCTTGTATTATATTGTTAACTGCTTGCAAAAAAAAACCCTATATTTTGTAAAATTAAGTGCAGTTTCAATGATAAGGATATGTTTTTTCCAGGAATCCCATTTCTGAAAGTACTTACATTGTAAAATATTCAGTTTTGCTTTATTTTTATATAGTTCCATACCACGGCTGGACAGATTTGTTCCTGGACATTATGCATTTTTATTGATAGGTTAAGTTTTAAAATTATTGCTGATCTAAAAGTAAGCTCTAAAATCGTGTGTGTGTGTGTGTGTGTGTGTGTGTGTGTGTGTGTGTGTGTGTGACTCACATAGTCAGATACTCAGCTGAATTCTATAGGGGTGTATATCATTTAGGATGCCTAGGTTTATAATCACTTGTATGCGTTATTTTATTCTGAATAGGTTTGTTTTAGTTTGAATTAGTCCTATCTTTGTTCATTGAACTTTAATTCGTGTCTTTGTATATATTAACAAGAGCATTTGAAAGAACATAAAATTGCACCAATAATAGCCTACAGTTAATAAATAACCCAACAAAACCTACAGTTTATTTCTGATCTGTGTGGGGTTTCTTATCTTTACAGGCTAGATGGTGCGTGAGAATTCTGAATGCTGTGCATCTAGTTCTGAAAGCTGGGTAAAATACTTCCCTCTCAGAGTAGCATGAGGGTAGGTCATCTCTGAGTTTCTCCTAAACTAAAAATCACACAATGACTACATAAAACCATATGATAGAAAGACAAGCAGATCTTAATTCTGCGTGTGTTCATATATTTAATGTGCGTTTTACTTTTCTGCCCCTCTCCCTGTATTCCTAACTAGCCACTCTGACTCAGGACTTTTGCAGAGTGGCTTACAGTTTCCTTATTCCTTTAACAGGGAAAGTGTTAGGACTCATAACAGTCCAGGTCCATCATCCAACCTGTCCTAAACAGGCAGAAGGTGTCAAATGAGGTCCTGGCCCTCTAGTCTCTAACTTCACCAATTAGGAAACTATGGCTTACAAGATTAAGTGACTAACCCAAGTCATACACACACACACACACACACACACACACACACACACACACACACTAGCCCCAAGCTATAACGAGAATTCCAGCATCTGTTATAGGCAGTGCAAACCTGGCCTTCATGATGGTATTACATAATAATCTCCTCGGATTTCTGAGTTCAAGGCCAGCCTGGTCTACAAAGTTGAGTTCCAGGACAGCTGGAGCTATACAGAGAAACCCTGTCTCGAAACAACAACAACAACAACAACAACAACAAAGCCAGGCAGTGGTGGTGCACATCTTTAATCCCAGCACTTGGGAAGCAGAGGCAGGGGCAGGCTAATTTCTGATTTTGAGGCCAGCCTGGGCTACAGAGTGAGTTCCAGGATAGTCAGGGTAATCCAGAAAAACCCTGCTTCAAAAAACCAAAACCAAAACAAAACAAAACAAAAACATAATAATCTCCTATATTCACTTCCTATAGTTTCAGTTACCCACAATTAACTGTATCCAAAAGATATTTGATGGAAGATTCTAAAATTAAAGTTTTTACTTTAAGTTGTGTAATGCTCCCAAAGGATGAAATGTCACTCCATCCCATCCTGCTCTGTCTGGATCTACCACACCTGAGATGCGATGACCTCTGGCTGATACATCCCTCAGCATACGCCACCCATTCATCACACAGCAGCCGTCTTAGCTACCAGACCCATTAGTAGGGCAGTGTCCAGGTACTATTACCACAAAGCCTAAGTCATCCACCACACTTTGTCCTATCTTTCTGGCATTGTATCATCAGAGATCGAAGCAGGGGTACACACACAAAACAATGTAATGCTTTGAAACAGGGAAGCCATGTTAATGTAACTTTTACTGTACTATGAAATTGTAATTTTTTATATTCTTTCACTTTATTGTTAATCTATTACTGTGTCTGACTTGTAAGTTAAATTTTATTATAGATATTTATGCATAAAACAGGAGAAAGGGACATATAATGTTCAGCACGACAAGCACTCCTGCGCATTCCCTGAGAATCCTGGATGGCACATTGCCCCTGAAAGGAGGGTCACTCTGAAAAAACCACTCAAAGCTTTGAATTGTCTGCAAACCTGGTAGCTCCTTGTAAAGTCAAAGCAATTTTTAAGGCACTTTTTTGATTCTCCCATGATGCAGTACAAGCCAATGGAAATCTGCAAAATGCATTTAAATTCCTGAGCCTTAAAATAGCCTATAGAGAAGACAGATCTCCTTTTTGCTTGGGAAGAGAGGGTTTGAGGGAGTGGCTGTACTACATGCAGCCTTTTCTTTCACATACACACATGCAAACAGACATACACACACACACAAAGAGACATACACTCACACACACACACATACTTGTACACACATGTAGAGACACACACACACATAAAGACATACAGGCGCATGTTCACACATGAACACACACATGTACACACACATAACCTGTGGCTGGATCTTTCTTAATGCATAAACACACTGACAGCATGGAAATATAAAAATAAGTGTCTCTGCTCACCTGGAACTGTTAACTGTCCAAAGCGAATCATGACTTTCACCATATGGTATTAGTTCATGTGTTGTACCTTATCCAAAAGCCTAATAGGGGCTTTTGGGGGGGCCTTCAGCTCTCATCATAGACTCACCTGTTCCTGTTCCTATATCATAGCGTTTGAGCCCTGAGGACCAAACAGCTTGAAATTTCTTGAAATGAGTTCCCCTCAAGTTGAGACCGAAATCAGTTATTCAGTGAGAGGAAAACCTCAGCTTTTTATCCTCACCGGTCCCAAATCACTCAGCTTAGGGCCAGAGGGGAAACAAGGTACAAATGTCAGACAATGCAGATTTAGATCTTCATTCTGCCCTAATTAGCCATGTGATCCTGAACGAATCAGCTCCCAGTTTCAGCAAGAGCTACTTCAGAAGATTTGGGGGATACATAAGTAAGATAAAGTGTGTTTAGTGCCTTACGCAAAACAATAAAAAAGAAAGGAAACAGAGCCATCCATGGAAGGCTGCAAGCCCTCATAGTCATGTCAGATTATAGAACAGCAGAGCGCAGTTTTGAAATCATAAAAAGCAATGCAGAAGAAACTAGTTTTAAGCAATGAAGCGCTGTACTGATATCAGATACAAGTGATTCTGAACACATTGATCAGAGGTCGGTGCTATTTTTGAATAGAAAAGAATCCAGAAATCAATCACTTTAAATGTCCTCATCTTATTTTGTAGAGCAGCACATATTTGACAAACACAAGCCAAAGAGAAGTCAAGGACTTTCTCGAAGGCCAGGGATATTATTACCAATCCAAGACCAAAACCTAGTCTTCTAATATTATAAATGTGGTTTTTGTTAGCAAGTATACACTAAAAGTAAAAGAAATGCTAACATGAGGACCTAGCCATGATTTTTTTAAAAATTAAAAAATCTTTCAAATCATTAAATGAGAAAAGCCAGGGTAGTTCAAAGAAGACACAAAGAGTACATGTTCTCCACAAGAATATAAACTCAGTGTGCATATATGCAAATGACAAGCCACTGTGCGCATGGGCAGATGGTACATCCATGCAGTATTGGTTATTAGGACATTAACAGAAAGCAATAAAGTTGATCATAGCTTTTCTGGCAAAGAGCATTTACTACAGGCTTTATAATGGGATTCAAGCATAAGAGACTCTCAGTATGGAAGATGAACCAGTATGATGAGCCAGTAGAATGCAGATTACACAGAGTCCAGGCTACCCACAGCTCCAGACCGCCCAGAGCAATTTGTGGTGTTGTAGCCACATGCTCC
This sequence comes from Hylomyscus alleni, assembly GCA_019843855.1. Lineage (NCBI taxonomy): Eukaryota > Metazoa > Chordata > Mammalia > Rodentia > Muridae > Hylomyscus > Hylomyscus alleni. The sequence continues at coordinate 7,635 of JADRCC010577114.1, forward strand.
TACTTCAAGTCAATTTCCCACAACTTGACATTTCAGTTTCCTTACCACCATCCAAAACAAGAGTGAATTTTGTTCATTAACTTTCTTTGTTTCACTGCGGCTTAGTTTTTGGAAGGAGAAAAGAGAAGTTAGTCATAATTAGAGGAGAGTCAGAGCCAGTGGCTTTGTATATTGTTAGTACTGATGGCGAGCATAAAAAAAAAAAAAAAAAACAGTCAAATCCGTCCTCCCTCCAGGATCTCGGGGACTGACTCAGTCTTGGTAGAAGAGAATGCCTCAGGTAGACTTATCTGAACCTTATAGAACACACTCTTTCACACACATACATATATGAAGAAAGGGGAAGAAGTAGAGACAGAAGAAAACATACATATGTCTCAAGAAGAGAACACACAGAAAGAGCAAACATTCACTCACAGAGAGAGAAGGAGAACACACACACACACACACACACAAAGTTGAAGGTAGATACAGACAATGACAGACCATTTCAATATCACTTTGTGGAACTAAATCTAGAAACTGAAGATCAGGATAATGAGAATTGTGTATCAGAGTTACCTAACAATAGCCGAGTACTATCATCTACCTTACTTGGTGTCTTTTCTGTATTTATTTATGATGCTGCCGATAATAAGGGAGACTCATTAAGCTTTAGAGTGTTTCAGACACTCATGGAGTCCTCAGATAATCCTATGAGACAGAACTTATGTTTTGCCCACTTTTTAAAATGAAGAAGCTTAAGAAGTGAGGTGATTTTCCCAACGTTACAGGGGTAATGAGTGGTAGAGTAGCACCTGCATTCAGGTACCTGAGGCAGATCAACGCTGGAAGGCCACATCTCAAAGCATCCCGGGTGTTTTTCCTTACCTTTAAACCAACTCAATTTTACTTATCAGATCCCCTGAGTTTATAGTGCAGTTTATACGTACCAAAGAAACACATCCCTAAGAAACCATACTAATCAAGAAAATAAAATGCATTTGTTGTGATACGAAAATGTACAAGTTAAACAGCACTAAGGAGCTAAGTCGCTTCATTGCTAACAGATTTAGCAGATCATACACAGGGTGAGTGACGAGATGACTTCATCACAATGTAAACCTCATCTCACCTCACATATAATGAAATGGGCACAAGCGTGTTGAGAATGATGACATACGACCAGAACGTTAAGAATCCAGAGAACAAGGAGCTCTTCTCGCCTTCTCTCCAGAAGAGGGGAGTTCTGAGCTGGTCCCCAAAGTCACTCTCCCAGATTGAATTTCCTATTGCAAGAATAATTCCCAAGCATACCAGAAACCCAAAAATCTGAAATAACAAGAGTATAGAAATTTGGTTAAGGTTAACATGAATCCCAAATTAGTCAAATCAATATACTCTGCCTACCAGCCAGTTTCCCATAAGAAATTGTCACTTGAAAATCAAGTTATACAAACCCTTTCTTACTTACAACCAGGTACATGAATAGAAGTTAGCATTTTATGGCCAGGGTATGGCTAGATATCTGACATACACTTCTCACTTAATTCCCTCACTAACACTCTCTGAGGCAGATGCAACCGTTATCCACAGATTAAAATCAAAATAAAAGGATAGGCACAGAAAAGGCCATGCTGTAGGCTGGCCCCGTCACCAGTTATCATCACACCCTTACTCTGACAAATCACATATCTTCAATGCTTGAAGTTAGAAGACTGTGAGACCTCCATGCCCTGGAAAGCCGTTACATCTGTAGTCCAGATACATTGTACTATAATGGTTCACCCCAGGTGGCAGTTGGATGGACTTTAGCATCCCATGGAATCGAACCTTTGGGCAGGTCTGTAAGGGATTATCTTGACTGGATTAGCCCAAGTGGGAAGACCCACCTCCAGAGGGCAGCAATACTCCAGCAGGTGCTCCCAGAGTATTTAAAGGGGAAAGTCACCTGAGCACTGTCCATCTCTCTCAGGTTCCTTACTGTGGGTGCAATGTGATCAGCTATCTCCCGCTCCTGCAGCCACACCGTCACCACCAGGACTGACTACATCCCCAGAACTGTATGACAAACCAAACTCTTCTTCCTTTAAATTGTTTTTGTTGGGTATTTGATAACAGCAACAAGATAAGCCACTTATACACTGACTGAGCCTCCCTTTCACCATCTCATGCCTGTCAGAACTTCTTAGCTGTAGCTCTGTCTGCAAATCCTTACATAAGGACCGAAAAAAAAAAAAACAAGGAGAATGAGCCAAAGCACCTCATGATGTAGATACTTTGTTTATTGAAATACTTGAAGTGAGTGGGAAGCAAGGTGAAAATGTATACCAGATTTTAACGGCACCATCACTACCAGAATTAGAAAAGCAAGCATTTTGGAAGTACATCAGAGAGACAATGAAGTCATCACTGCCAAGTCCAAACCCACAGCCTCACAGATGAGGGATACAAAGGCAGTATCTTGAGAATGTATTTGTGGTAACTTGTTCTGCTTCTGTATCAGGAGCTCACACTAGCCACTCTGGAGGCAGAAAAGTAGGAAGACAGAGTAGGAAAGTGTCCATTTTTTTCTCCAAGCAAGACTGTTCCTGATAGCTAGAACTATTTGCTTCTTCATTCTCATAAATAAAACAGGAGAATATGAAGAGAAAGTTGAAACTTACTGAAGGTTTATTAGAAAAACTAGGTATAAGAAAAAAATTGAACCACGTATCCTCCACCACCAATTTGTATTTATATCAGTGCCTTCTTCTTTTAAGAGTGGGTACTACAAACTAATTGAATGGAATTACTCTAAACCACTAAAATTAATGATTTTGGCATTAAATGACCTACTTAAAAATTCTCAGAGGATCATCTTATTTACTACCACAAAAAAACAAGAGTATTGCCAGTGACCTTATACTGTGGCTGACAGATGATAGATGATAGGTGACAGACAGATGATAGATACATACATACATACATACATACATGCATGCATACATACATACATACATACATACATAGACAGAGAGACAGACAGACAAAATAGACAGGCAGATAGACAGACAAACTATTCTCACCAAGAGCACTAGAGTATTAGTCAACCTGTCAGTGATCTGCTCATAGCTCTAGAGTACTTAACAACTGGTCAGTGACTTAGGCATAGCACTAGAATAAGGATCAACCTGTCAGGGACTCACCCATAGTCCTAGAGTACTTGTCAACCTCTTAATGACTCATCCATAGCACAAGAGTACTCATCCCCCTGTCAGAAACTCACCCACAGGACGAGGGTATTCATCAGTCGGTCAATGCTTGTCCTTTTAAACTTTGTCTTACCACTGTTCTGCATTAGTTTAGTGTCTGGACCTGTAAAAGAGTAACATTTCTGAAACAAAATCAATCTAATGGCAGGAATCAACATGTACCTTCCAAAAATAACTCTTAATGTTATAAATTCCCCCAATCAAAAGGCACAGACTAGTATACTTGCTTAAAAAGCAGGAAAAATTTATTTGCTACCTTCCAGAAACACACCTCACCACAAAAGGCAGAAACTACTTTAGTGTTAAAGAATGGAAAATGTATTCTAGTCAAAAGGAACCTATAAAACAAACACCTGGCAGGGGACTCATTCCTGGAGAAGACAGAGCCAGCTAATGCTTATTAGGCAATAAATTAGATACAATTATCTTCAGCTCACAAATAATGAAACAGGCCTAAATAATCTAACTTTCCTGCGAATTCTCATTCTATGCCCAGAGAGAGAACTTGAATTGCAATATACCTAACTCTAAAGCCCTTGTTCTGAATTATTACTTATAAACTACATGAGACAATAAACCAATGCATACTCAGTACTGTACCTCATTCAGGATCCCAATAGGAATCACTGAATAAGGACAATTATAGAAAAATTCATGTAGAAATTCTATAATATATGAGGAGGAGCATATTGGAAGCAGAAGACTAATATAGCAAGGCAGACTCAATAGCTATCAAACTGTTTCTCCACCTAAGCCAATGTGATATAGGAGAGGAAGACTTACTATTGGATCCTAAGGGTAGGAATGATAGGTTTACAACCTTTACATCAAGGGTGATCTTATGTTGAAGGACCCAACCAATCTGAAACAACTACATAGAGATGTATATTTGGTGAATAAATACTTAGTTTTTAATAATTTGTCTCCCTTTGATTTCTTTCATGACCTATCAAGACAAAAATTAAGAAAAGCCATGATATCATGGCTTTATATTCAACCACAGGTACCATCCAGCAAAGCAAACAGAAGGCTGGAAAATGAGGAAATAAGACCTATGGGGCAAATGAATGATAGTGAGCACAGAGACTTTATGTGCACCAAGATGGCTCTGGGCCCTACAGACTTCTTGAGTGAGTATGGCCCCTTCCCTCAGAAACAAGCCTTGATCCCATCTTGAGCACAAAGGGAAGCAAGGCCAGGTGTCTGTATGGGTTAAACTCATGAACAATAGATTTGTAAAGCAAACCATGCCTCTGAACTCTATCTCCATACCTCCTGATCAATGTATATAAGTAGCATTTAAAAATAAGAAGGGTTAATAATTAATTTTGGATTCAGTCTTCATAAGGTCTAGGAACCAACTAGAACTTGTTTCTTGTCCAAATGTTTCAAGACTTGGGTACTCATGGTACCCATCTTTTCAGCATTGATGTGGACAAAAACAGTCCTGAATTCCTCTGCTTGCCAGTATTCTAGTTAAGCTCTCTATTAACTAAAGCCAACACAGGTATTGTCTGCTTCACAAATGTCCATCTGACCAAGGTCCCCTAAACACCCAGGTCATATCACAAAACAATGGAGAAATCCCTTTCTCCTCCCCAAAGTCAGAGAATAGTCTAGTTTTCCTAGCATGGCCCATAGAGTGGTCAGTGTGCTCTGAACTGTTGGTAAAAGAATAGAGAAGTGGGAGCATCCTCCTCCACACCCATCATCATTGCACTTGAGCAGTGTATTCTAGTGTACTCATGATTATCCTGCATTACCACAGAGGGAAGAGCATAGACAGTCTTATAGCTAGGATTAGAACCTGGAGCTAATTAAAAACCTGAACACACCCCTGCCTGATCCCTATTCTGTTCAACTCACCTCCGTCAATTTATATAAGAGGATTTCCCCAGAGACAGTCTTAGGAAGGAGACCTTGACCCCCTCGACAGCCCTCAGAAAAGGCTCTCAACAGTTGTCCTAGCACATATAATACGACTCAAAGTCTTGAACTACTCACTCAGAACAATATTATACAAATGCAATGAGCTCTTGGATGACAGCCCAAGATGAGGCGTCATCCAAGTCAATGATAACATGGATTGAACAAGAAAATGTTTCCCAAAAGATCTTTCAGATGGGGAGACCATTTTGAGATCCCCGTGTTCTTTAACAGAAAGTAAAGGAAATGTATGAGTAAGCTCACCTTTTTACTTCTCTACAAGAAAGATGAAACTACTACATAAATGACCATAGACTTATTTACATTGCCGATGAAAAAAAGCACCTAGCTATTACGAATAAAGCTGCTATGAACATATGAGCAAGTGTCTTTGTGGGACAGTGGAGCATCTTTTGTATATATGCCCAAGAGTATAACTGGGTCTTGAGGTAGAACTATTCTCTGATTTCTGAGAAACCACCAAATTGATTTCAAAATTGATTGTACAAGTTTGCACTCCCATCAGCAATGAAGAAGTGTTCCCCCTGCTCCACATCCTTGCCAGCATGTGCTATCTCTTGAGTTTTTATCTTAGCCATTCTTATGGGCATAAGATGTAATGTCATAATTGTTTCGATTTGCATTTCCCTGATGACTAAGGACTTTGAACACTTCTTTAAGTCCTTCTCAACCATTTGAGATTCCCTGTTGAGAATTCTCTGTTTAGTTCTGTGCCCATTTTTTAATTGGATTGTTTGGGTTGTTGGTGTCTAGCTTCTTGAGAACTTTTTAAATTTTGGATATTAGCCCTCTGTCAGATGTAGGATTGGTAAAGTTCTTTTCCAATCCATAGGCTGTAATTTTGTCCTATTGACAGTGACCTTTGCCAGGCCTCCCTGAACATATGTAGCAGATGTGCAGCTTGGTCTTCATGTGGGTCTGAACAACTGGAGCAGGGGCTGCTCCAAAAGCTGTGGCCTGTATGTGGGATATGTTCTACTAGCTGAGCTGCTTTATCTAGCCACAGTGAGAGAGGATGTGCCTAGCCTCAAAGAGACTTGATGTGCCAGGGTAGGGCAATACCCAGGAGGGCCTCACCTGCTCAGAGGAGAAGGGAAGAAGGGCTGGGGGAAGAATTGTGGAAAGGGATGACTGGGAAAGGGGGAAGTGAGAAGGATGTAAAGTGAATTAAGTAAAAATAAATAAATGAATAAATGAAAATTACAAAAAGAAAAAGCATCTGATAAAAGAATCATGGTTTACTAGGTTCAACCTCAGGCAAAAGCCTGACTCTGCTTCATTTCTAGAGATTTGCTGGATCTTTACACGTGCCAATCCCTTGAGAGCAAAAGCAGTGCTCAGACCCACAGCTGAGGGTGTTTAACAGCAACTAGGAGGACTTTTTCTAGTTTTGAAACACATTGAGTCTTTAATGAGCATTTTTGTTGTTGATGTTGTTGTTGATGATGATGTTGTTGTTGTTAAGGAAAGCCACCTAAGAAAAACAATTTAATTTCAATTATGCATATAATCAACAGACACAAAACATATCTTAATTTGGTATCACAATAGACAGAATTTATTTTTTAATCAAAGACTATAAAATGAAGTTGTGAGTAGAATTTGAGTGAGTGGCTTTGTCAACTTGTGCTATTGTTACTGAGAAAGAAAATACTACCCCAGACTCACCCAAATAAAGACAAAATGTCAGGTGACAAAAAGCACCCCAACCTACCACAAGGACACTACTTAACTATGCTCATAGCAGCTTTATTCATAATAGCCAAAACTGGAAACAACGTAGGTATCCCTCAACCAAGGAATAGATAAAGAAAATATGGTTCATTTATACAATGGAATATTATTTAGATGTTTTTTTTTAAATGCCATCATGATATTTGCAGACAAATGAATGGAACTACAATGCATCCTGAGTGAGGTAACCCAGACCCAGAGAAACAAACAGATATATACTCCATTTTAAGTTGACATTAGCTGTTAAATAAGGGAAAACCACACTATACTACATAGACTCCAAGGAGGCTAAATAACAAGGAGGGCTCTAGGGGAGACGTGTGGATCTTCCTGGGACAAGAAAATAGAATAGATTTTGTGGGTAGACAGGGAGCAGGTAGGGTTGGGAGCAGGAGGGATCAGATGGGGAAAGATGACTAAAGCTGGGGAGCGTTGGGGTGCAATTGGAAGCCTGGTATAGAGGAAACTTCCTGGGACCTATGAGGGTGACCCTAGCGAGGACTCTTAGTAATGGAGGATAGGAGCCTGAACCAATCATTTTCTGTAACTAGGAAAGACTTCCAGTGGTAGAATTGGGACACCAATTCAGCCACAAAATCTTTGATTTACAACCTATCCTGCTGGCAAGATGTACTGGTGCAATGGTGGCTCAGAGATTGTAGGCGTGGCCAACCAGTGACTGGTCTGACTTGAGGCCCATGCCACAAGAGAGAGCCCATTCCAGAAACTTTCTGGATGGCCAGGAGCTGGATAGAACTAAACACAACTGGCAAAAATTAAAAAAACAAAAAACAAAAAACAAAAAAAAAATTGAAATGATTCCTAATAATATTCTGCTATACTTACAGATCAGTGCCTAATCCAATAGACATAGAGACTTCCTCTGGCAGCTGATCAGAGGAAGATGCAGAGAGCCACAGTCAAACATTAGTAGAGCTTGGGAAAACGCCCCCCCACCCCCGCCATGTGGCTGCCTGCAGCCACTTGTACTAATGGGAAAAAAAAAAAAAACATGAAATTAGCCCGGTTTGTAGAATTCAGACTAGCTGCATGTGATTTTCTATGACGGGTAAAGAGATTTGCCAGTAAATATTACTGCAGGAGAGATCGCCAAGACACCATGAAAATTCCCGAGTAGGACTATAATGTATGATTATGCCTTAATCCTGCTATTTTCTAAAAAAAAAAGGGGGGGGGGTGGAACTGTGACCCTCCTATAGCTGAGAGCTGGGATTCTATCAGACCCCGCCTTGCCACAGATAGCCACGCCTCTCTGTCCACCTCCTGCTAATTGCCATGCCTCTCTCCAAAGACTGAGGATGAAGCTGCTGATTGGGCCAAGTTGCTGACGAACTTGAGGGAGGGGTTTTGCTTTACCTATCTACCTGTTTGCTTGTAACAAGGATAATTCAATGAATGATGGCGGACTGAAAGCACACCATGTGTTGGTCTAATTTTTTCAAACCCTTCCCGCATTTCCGGTACCCTTAATTTTCAGGCCCTGACCCCCATTCCAGATGACCCATTTGTATGAGTGGCTGCAGGCAGCCACTCCCCCAGAAGAGGGGGAGGAAGGATTGTTGGAGCCAAAGGGGTCAAGGACACCAGGAGAACACAGTCTACAGAATCAACTAGGCAGGGCTCACAGAGACTGGAGCAGCAATCGCAGAGCCTGCATGGGCCAGCACTACATCCTCTGGATATATATTATGGCTGTTTAGCTTGAGGTTTTGTGGGACTGCTACTGGTAGGAGCAGGGATATTTCTGACTCTTGTCTGTTCTGGGACCCTTTTCTTCCTACCGCGTTGCCTTGTCCAGCCTTGGTGTGAGGATTTGTGTCTAGTGTTACTGTATCAGTTGATATCCCTGGGAGGCCTGCTCTTTTCTTAAGGGAAACTGAGGGTAATGGATCTGGGGGGTGGGGGGACTGGGGAGGGGACTGGGAGGAGTAGAGGGAGGAAAGGCTGTGGTCCAGATGTTATTGTATAAGAGAAGAATAAACAAGAAAAAAGAAAAAAGGAGGGAAAGAAAGAGTGGGAGAATCTCCCTTCAACCTGCCACTCTCCCACCTCCATTCCCTCCCTCTCTCCCTTTCTCCCTCCCTCTATTCCTCCTCGCCCTACTAAGTCCAACCTTCAGACCCATCTGTCCTGATGACAAACAGAAATGATTACTCTCCAAGAAGCAATCATTTCCTCAAACGAGCCTCTTGACCTTTTCAAATGATAAGCATCATTGGCTGCAGTGGGAGGAGAGACTTTCTTTCACATTGATCTTTGATTTTAAGGCACATTGATTGTATAGACTGGCAGATGAGGCTTATTTGATGGGGTAAAAGAGAAAGAAACAGAATAGTAGGTTGCAGAGACTATCGGATACTTCAGCATCCTTAAGAATGGAACCTCGTGGATTATACTCAGAGTACTGCTGTCTCCTCTGAGAGTACCACACCCTGGGATCAGCTCAGGAGCCAATACTCAGCACTCACTAGAAACTCTGTGCACACTGATATTCACAGAAAACCAGGAACCTTGCAGGAAGGGACGGCATAGAGATGGCCCGGGTCTATACACTGTACCTGCAAAAAGAACCAGTCCAAAGCACCAGCTGGTGTTCCTCAGGACGCAGCCTCTCAGGATTATCTTCTGGTTGCTCAGGGTGTGCTTGCTGTCCTTCCAAGAGAGGACCCCAGAGAATCTGTCTAACTTGTTGTTAGGCGCCTCACACCTGACGATCCCTGGAAAATAAGAAGCCTCATCAGGCCCACTGCAAGCTCACTTCAGAAGTCCACCGTGCTCTTTACCACCCTGCTGTTGATATGCAAGGCATGGTCCTTCTCTTTCAGAAAGCATGCTGTTACACATGCAAGACTGTGCTGGGAAAAAAATAAGCTGCAACATGCAAAAACAGAACAAACAAACAAAAAAACACATGAAATCCATCAAATATTTTGAAGCAAGATTGTCTATACTGACCAAATAAGAACAGAGCCTACAAGATGCGTGAGACATTTTTCCCTTAAAAACCTTTTAAAGTACTCATCTTTACTCTTAGGATATACCAAAATGACTTTTTACAAGTATAAACTGATAGATATCCACTTTTTTTCCCCACTATTCTGTGTACTGCCGAAAGGGTGCTGCGAGAGCTTTAGCAGGAGGCCCGATGATTAGCATTTATGATGCAAAGACAGAACAACTTCGAATAGGCCCGTGTTCCTGGACACCATTCCCACACGTGGATTTCTGGTTGCAGCAAGATGACAAGCAAATGCTAGAGAACCTTTCCACTTCTCCTCTGGCAGAGCACCCCCACCCCCACACACACTTTGTTGAACATATTAGATCTACCTTGATATTTTTAAAAAAATTCCTATCTCCAGAGAATATACTGTTTCCTGGAAATAAAGCTCTCCTCTACAAATAAAATAAAGATGGCTTATGGGAAAAGATTCCTCCTCAGGGAGCTAACATCAGATTAGAGTTTACTGAAGAATTCATCTTCGCCTGGTAAAGATGGTTGCTGGTTTGGAATCTACACCTGCACACTTTCTTTCTTCCTTACTGTCTTTCAAAATAAAATCTTATTTTGGCAAAGGCAAAAAAAATGCCAGAGTTTTGGTTTTATGACAAAAGTTAACCAGTTTCCTGTGTTCATAGTAAGGAGTTGGGGTCGTAGCATACCACTCCCAAAGAAACCTGATTTTAATTTGCTCCCTAAGTTGAGAGGGCCCCATGCCTCCTATGTTGATTTGATTCAGAAGTCTGTGGACTCTCAAAGGCACCACATAGCTTGCTCAACCTAGTCAGAAAAATATTCCTTTTGGGGGTGGGTGGTCGTTGTTGTTGTTGTTGTTGTATTTGCTTGTTTTTATAATTCTAAGAAAGGGAATACTCATTCCAAATCAATAAATTGATTCATTCCAGTATTTCAAACAGAACATGCACATTTAGGGTTGGGTTGTTTGGATAGAAATGGGAAACAGAAATGATTTTCACGGACCCTGTGTAAGATGTAACTATTAGATTCATATACATTTGCAACAAGTGGGCTACATTTTTAGAAGCAATGACTACAAAGATACAGAAGAATGGAATGCTGGGAAAAGACAGGGGGAAGAAGGAAAAGAGACATAGAAAGAGGCAAAGGGAAGGACAGAGTGGAAATGTCTGGCTCAGGTCAGAATCAGAGGTAAGAGTAGCTGGTATCGTGTGAGTTTGCTGTCTCACAATTCACAAAAGTGCATTTTAAAACCAGAAGCCAAAATGGTTTGAAAAATAAAAAGGGGGAGGGGTCAATCTTTAGCATTGGTTGAGGAGACCAGAGAAGTCAAGATGCCATCTAGGTCAGCTTTCTATTGCTGTACTGAAAATGTGACAGTATCAAATAAAGAACTAAGTCAAAAGTGGTTTGGGCTCACAGCTCTGGAGATTTCTGTTCATAATCAATTGGTCCAGATACTTGGAGTCTGTGGTGACACATTATGGAAGGAGTGTGTGGAAAGCAATTTGCTTCTCCTACAATTCCCTTCAAGGACACACGTGGCTAATGGCCTCGCACTAGGCCACACATCCTAAACTCTCCCCCCCCCACACACACACACAGACACAATACACTGATCTGGGCACTGTGCCTTCACCTGAGACTTAAGAACTAAAGCATAGCAGATGGGGCCCCGCCCTCACTCCACGCTGCCTTCTGTTTCTGAAGGGACTTCCTGTAATCCCTGTCCTTACTAGAATACTGCTCTCCTTTTGGAGCTCATAGATGTAGATGCAGCTATAATTCAAGCAGCCTGGGCCACTCCCAACCAGCCAGACTGTTCCTATTTCAAAAACACAAAAAAGAAACCTTCTCTAACCCCCATTACCAATTCCTAACTAGCAAAAAGTTGGACTAAAGTGCCTCTCTTTGGTCATTCTCTGGGCCTTACCAGACAACCAGTACCAAACGAAAGCCTGCCAGCCTGGATTTCAAAGAGACAAACAACCTGCACAAGGTTGCTTCTTAGACCAAGTAGCTGAACTGTGGTTAGCTCTCATTATAGCTTATTTGTTTATTTAAAAGTAAATTAAAACTGATTTGAACTGGCTCAAGTCATTTGGAGAACTAGGTTGTGGCCCCAGAGGCTTTTTCTAAATTCTCGGATTTTGCGATCATCTTTTCCTTGACCAATAATTTTTATTTCCGAGTTTCACATAACCTTGAGTTGAGGAGGTCTCACCAGCAAAACCTGCACAAATAACAGGCTGACAGAAGCCCTTGAAGTTTATTCTAGTTTCTTCACCCAAGACTCAATTTCCCAAACTTTAAATTTGGCCATTGTTCAAAAAAAAATGTACTTTAAACAAAAAACAACATGATACATGTCCTTGCCAATAACAATATAAAAAGCAGGTCTGTTTGATCATTTTCATTGTCGTAAGCAAAGGCTGACAAGGAGGTAAATTCAACCTTGAACATTTTGGCTCACTATGTCCAGCAAGACTTGCTCACATCTGGCTTCACACTGAGGGTGCCTTTCTGTACAGGGACTATAGGGCCAAGTTTCTTATGAGCTTCTGGAGGCCAAATCCCAGCACAGCTTTGTAAGAGTGTTGCCCCACTGCTCCAAGTTCTAAACACAGGGTCCCATCACAACAAAACATTGGGAACAAAGCCAAACTATTTTTTACCTGACAAAAAAAAGGAAATGATGTTCCTCATTTCTTAGTTCTATTGGCATAAAATATGTAAGTTCCCACTTCTCTTCCCTGCTTTCCAAAGGGGTGACCAGCTTCCTTTATGGGAAACAGTATGCTCATCTCTATGCATTCCCACAACTTACCATACTGTCTACATAATAAAATCTAAAAGTATTTATTGGAGAGAATTGTGGGGGCTGGACAGAAAAGTCAGTAGCTAAGAGTACTTTCTGCTGTCACAGAGAACCCACATTCAGTTTACTTCACCCTCACAGCAGCTTTAACTCTAGTTTCAGGGGATCTGATGCCTTCCGCATCTAAGAGCACCAGGTACGTGCATGGTATATACATTACATACATGCAAATAAAATACTCAAACACATAATTTTCTTTCAAAAGGAAAGAGGTTGAGAGATGGCATAGGTATTACAGTAAACCTATGATAAAATAAAAGGTAGGTATATCTTGTCAGGAGTCATGAAACTAGGATTTGAGTACCAAATATCTGAGTATTACCCAACTGTAACAGAAGCCAGGTAGGATAAAGAAAACAGGCGGTGACCTTCAGGCTCTTCAGAAACAAGCAAAAATATTTTCCACCAACAAAGCCTAAGAGCCAAGAGAGGCTGTCCTGGGACGCTGCTTTCTTCTTTCTAATTCCATCAAAAGAAGAGATGAGAAATGGTTGTAAAGTGTGAGAAAGCCATTTTGGGGGAAACAGGATCATTTCTCACATAGTCATCTTAGTGGGAAATGAAAAAATGGGGTTGGGGGGCTGCCTCAATCATAAAGTGTAAACATAATCACAAAATGAGGTAGTTAATCTCATTTCCCCCTCTAAAGAGAAAAGACATGAAAACCCTTCCTAGTTCATGACACAGGAAGACTTATACTGTGCAAAATCTACAAGTTCATATTTTGAACTTTCCTTGGCATTTTAAATTCCAAATTCAGCTTGATGGATTACCAATTTGATAAGTCTCCCAAACTATTTACTTAAAGAGGAAATATGGAGTTTACCAATAAAAATTGTTAGTAGACAATATCCCATGATTTTCCAAAACTAATTAGCTTTACTTTTTCTGAATATTATTAGTGATGTTTCTTGATTGTCGACTGCAACTCTTCCACAGAACAGACTGCACACCTGATAGAGTACCATTATTGCTGGTCAAGAGTTTTCCTTAGTCAAGAACTTCTCAATGTTTAGGCGATTATCCAACTACTGCTGGGTTGATAACTGAAATAACCTTTTTCCTTAAAAAGATAGTCTCTAAAACCAAAGGATTCTATTTGAGTTCTTGGATGCCAAGCCCTATACAACCTTCTCAACACTGAGTCATGAGCCATACAACATTAACACCACATGGCCATATTAGTACCACCAGTCAAAAGGAAATTGTTCTTCGTGTCTTTTAATGAGATCTATGGTCCCGTGTATCAGCTGGGTTGTGTTGGACTGGACTTCTGTCCATTTGACTGGAAGAGTTTTCAGGTAAGTTTTGTAAAGTCACAAAGTGCTAAGCAAGCTCATTTAGTTAGTTAGTTAGTTAGTTAGTTAGTTAGTTAGTTAGTTAGTTACTTATTTATGTGTTTTAACCAAGAGGAGATGTCGTTTTTCTTTGTTTGAATTACACACATGCTGTTCTTTATAGAAAAGACCACAAAATACACAAAGATTCCAAACTAAAGAGTCAACCCTTCTCTGGTTCAGAACTGGTATTAACAGTCACACAAAATATGTAAACGTGTCACTAGTTGCAAAACACAGACCACAGTTCAGTCAGTAACAATATACAAAAGATTCTTGAACACATTCAAGCACATGCATATTAGGGGATTTCCCCAAGGTGTAAAAACATCTGGTTTACAAATATGTAATAAACAAATATTTCCATGTATTTGTTTATAAATGTTGTTTGATTCCCATAAGACACCATGAAAAGCCTAGCCAAATGAAAAATTTTTATATATTATAATATTATTAGATCAAATTGCATACTTTTCTTATAAAGTTCAACAGACTATATTTTTTTCAGATATTTGAAATGGATAAGATTTATTTGTATGGGAACTCCTCAAATAAACAGAAAACCTACCAAAACCTGCTCCTAGTGTGTGTTTGGACAGTACCCCTAAATTCTTAACCCTGATGAAATTCTAAGGCACTGAGAACTTTGATACTTTTGAAATAAATGTAGAGATAGCCTTGATTTCTCATAATCAGCTTACTTTACTTTTCAACATTTCTATCCCCTCATAAGCGAAGCTGGGATACACCACCCTCTGTCTCTAATGCTATTCCAGCTTGTGGTTTAGAGCCTTGTGGTTTTGTGTCCTTTCTTAGAACAGGATTTTCCATCAGCATTCAGTTTGCATTCTGACTCCTCTACTTAACAGTCACATGATATAGGGACTATTCTATCTACCTGAGTCTCAGGTTCTCTAGGTACAAATTGGAGTCAGCAATAATTTTTCCTTCAGGGGCTGGAAAGATGAAGTTGGGGAGATGGCTCAAAGGGTTAAAGCATTTGCTGCACAAGAATGTGGATCTAAATTAGGATGTCTGACACCCAAGTAAAAAAATCAGGCATGGGAGCATGTGACTGTGTAATCCCAGCATTGGGAAGTAGAGACAGACACTCTTGTAGTTCATTGGGTAAGTTCAGTAAGAGACTCTCCTCAAAAAAAAAAATGAGAGCAATAGAGAAAGACACTCAACACACACACAAACACAAAAGCACACTCACTTGCATGCACACCTACATACACACATACACACACACACACACATGCCCACATACACAGACACAGATATCTGCCCACGTACACATATGCCAGTCTCACAAATACATCAAAGGTTTATGTATTTGAAAAGATAATTTACAATATACAGTGAGTGCTTATTCCTGTATCAACATCATGTTCAGGGCCTGAGAACATTAGCAATCACCCAGTTAAAGATTTCTTTGGGAAGAGACCTAGTGCAAGTCTATCATCTTTGGTGACTTTAAGTTCTGTGAATGAAAGACCTGTGTCCTATTAACCACTGTCTCCACACAGACTCTTTAGCATTGTATGAAATATGCATTTGCCAAACAAATACATAAACAAGGGAATGAATGGACATGAACTCATAAATATCCCTGGGTACAGAAATAAACATATATACAAGAATTGTCAGAAGCATCCTGAAGCCCAACACACCTCAGCTTTGATTGCAGGTTGACTAGAAGTCCTGAACTCGCTGCCCCAGTGAGGATTTCTCCAAGAACAGGAGTAGGAATTCTGATTTTCTAATACTTTGAACGGTAGATGTGCAGTTACACTACTGGGGCAGAAGATGGTGGCTTGATGCTAGCATAGTTTGGAAAATATTAGAAGAAAAAGAAACACAAAATAACTAGAAATAAAAAATAGTGTGATAGACAGATGTACTCAGAAGTCACAAGCAGTGTGTGTGTGTGTGTGTGTGTTGTGTGTGTGTGTGTGTGTTGTGTGTGTGTACTTAAATATGCAGCACAGCATGCGCAAGGATCTGCCTCACACACAGGTAATATCTGGTTCAACTTTCCAAAGCTGAGCAGGGTATTTCCAAAAATACATAATGCTAACATCGTACTCTTAATGTAAGCTGAAAGATGAAACATTGGGTTTTTATTCCGTGACATATGGAAGTCTTTTTAGTCACCCGAAGAAACCCTGAAGTTTATTGATTTCTCTTTTATGTTAATGTATTATTTTGGGCCGTTTTGTACCTGTACGCAAGGAATCATGATTCTACTCACACCCCCAAGCCCTCTCTTATTCCTCTAATACTCCTATTAACCCCTTCCTCCTGATTATCCCCTTTCTGTTTTCCTTCTCTGTGTGCCTACTGGTACTGTGCAGATAGCCTGTTCGTGTTTGAAACAGCCAGCTCCTTTCCAAAAGACAATGTTTCACAGAATTCCTCCCAGTCTCTGACTCTTACACTCTCTCCACCCTCTCTTCACAATGCTCCTGGGATTTGAAGGTGGCAATAAAGATGTCCTGTTTAGGGCTGAGCACTCAATGGTCACTTATTCTCAGCACCTTGATCTGTTGCAAGTCCAGCTTTGACAGTCACCAATGCAAACAGTGGTTTAACTATGCATCCAATTTACCAAAGCTTCAGTAGCAGATTCACTCTACAACCGACAACCTCCCTAGCTTTTAGCCCTTTTTAGACTACCAAGCATGTATTCCTTCTAATGAAGCAGGATCTCAAATTCATTCAAAAGTGGTTGATAACCCCCAGAATATTCTATACCAGTGGACATGTGTTTCTGCACAAGTAAGTACTGTTGTATACATAATCTATAGCTGGGTAAGATCATTGATGAGCTGTCTTCCCCAAAATGCTGCACATCACCTTCCAACACCTCCTGGTACCTTCTAGTGCTTTGAACATGAGCCAGAGGGAGGAAACTTCCTGCTCAATTCCAGCTTTATTGTTCTGTGTTCTAGAAACAAATCTATGAGGTGTCTTCAGCACTAGAGTGTTACTGTCTGGTCCTGGTGAGAACCAAGAGAAATGGTGATAGTTAACCAACAGTAATGGGATGGTCAATAAACAGGGATGGGATAGTTAACCAACAGTGATAGCAATAGTTAGCCAAGTGTAATGGCGATAGTGAGTGAACAGTGATGGCGATAGTCAGCCAACAGTGATGGCAAGAGTCTGCCAAGAGTGATGGCGATAGGCTAAGTTGTTCTGCCAACTTCCAGGTGCTAAGCATTCACTTTCTCTGATTGGATAAGCCAATTCCAGTGATAGGTTGGGGTCTGATGTTCCACCTCTGTACAATGCCTTCATGAGGCTTCTACTGCACTCTCTTTCACTTGTGGAATTCTTCATTTCCAGCTTAATTTCATTTTGAGTTTTCTTCAGCAATTCTATCTCTTCACTGAATTTAATCCTCATATCCCAAATTGACTTCTTGATTTTAGCATATATTTGTGTGTGTGTGCTTCTGGAACTCATTCAGCATTTTATCATTGTCTTCTATAAATCCCTACAGGAATCTGTCCATGCCCTCTGTGACATTCTTTGAATATGTATATTTTTCAATTATTTTTATGGAGTTTTGTCCAGATAGCGTTCATTTGGGACCATGTATGTGTGCTGTGCGTGAGTGTATGTGTGCTTGCATGTGTGCAAGTTCGTGTTTGTCTTCATGAATGTTAACTTGTATACAGAGGCTTGAACCTTGCTGAACCTAGAGCTTGCTATCTCAGGTCATCT
>JADRCC010577115.1:0-20840 GCA_019843855.1 Hylomyscus alleni
ACACTTAACTCTTTACTAACTTTAATTTCTAGAATGAACTTTTAAAAGCCATCAACTGTGAGCTGTCAGTTATTGGAGCAGCTCGTAAATTGAAAATTCTATCAATCTTAAGTTTGAGAATTGTGTAGTTTCTCCGATGTGGTTTTCCAGGGTGGTACAGGACATATTTGCAAACAGACTCACATATGTGTAGTTCTGTAATAAGGAGCCCAAGAAATGACTTGTGAGTCAGGCATAAGGTCAGTTTTTTTTTCTGTGTTCCTATATGTCAGAAGGGCAAAAGGAAAGGGGAGAAAGAAACCTTGCTAGATGCCCTGGAAGCAACACAAGGAAAATCTATGTAGCAGAAGTAGGGTGTCCTCAGCTAGAGTTTAACTGACAGTGTTTGACCGCTAAACCTACCTTTTGCTGTTTACTCTGGACTTAGGTCTATTTTTAAAAATTTGAACTCAAGACTGCAGAATCGTGTGGGTCTAATGGGGTCTCCATTAGAAATTTAATAACTGTAAAAATTTAAACTTATACTTAGATTCCCCACCTTGGCCAGCTGAGGTCTTTCATGTACCAGCTGTTTGCTTTCTTGGTGGTAGGTTTGGATCTCTAGCAGCCATCTTGAGCTTACCATGCTTGCAAGAAAGAGAACTTATTCTGTTCTGCAAATTTGATTTTCCTCCTAACACACACCTGTCAGTGCTTGGCATTGCTGTCTTCCTTGGTGAAGTCTCTCAGCTGCTTACATTCGCAGTCTCCACAAATCCTTCTATAAGAGCTATAAAACATGGAGACTATTATGCCCTGTGGGATACTCCTAATAGCCCCTGACTCTGCTCTTATAGCCCCAGGATGGGCTGACTTGGGTCCCCTCAGAAATGATGTTACTCCCTTATCCTGTTCTCTGGTAACTTTAAAAAAATAATTTTACACACACACACACACACACACACACACACACACACACACACACACATATTGTGTGCACATGTGCTACAGTCAATGGTTAATGGGAGGAGGTTGGAGGACAACCTTCAGGAGTTGGTTCTTCATCCATATGGGTTCTGGGGATCAAACTCAGGTCTTCAGGTTTGGTGGCAAGTACTTGTTGAGCTGAGCCATCTTACCTGGCCTCTTTCAGTGATTTTTAGCTCCATCTTCTCTAGAAATCAGATCTTTGCAGATGCAATCAGAGTGTAAGGTGAAGCTACTAAGCTGGCCTCTGTTTCAGTCTGATTAGATTTATAACAAGAGTAGGGAAGACACAGAGACACGCAGGCAGTACTGCCATAGGACAGCGAAGAGGAGGCGCATCTACAGTGGGATGCTGCCACAGGCGATGAGTGCCTGAGGTTACCTGAAGCTGGGGAGAGGCAAGGAAGGATTCTGCTCCTTGGGGCGCCAGAGGCAGCATGATCCTTCCAATGCTCCATCCCGAGTTTCTTTATTACAAAATAAAATATGATTTTTATTAACTCTAAGAATTTCACACATGCTTACAATGTAGTCTGATTCCGTTCCCTCCCTAACTCTTCCCCATTATTCCTCTCAGATCTACCCCCCAACTCTCTCTTAACTTCATCACTTTTCTATGTCTCTGTCTCTTCTCTCTCTGTCTCTCTCTATGCCTCTCTTTCTCTCTCAATTTATCCCACTGAGTCTAATTTGTGCTGTCCATAAACTCATGGGTGATCCTGGGCTTCTAATTTCCAGAACTTCGGGAATAACTTTCCGTCCTGTCAAGCCCTCCAGAGTTAAGCCCAACGCTTTATGACCTCATCTCCACAGCTCTTTGCCCTCCACCCTGCCTTCAACATCGATGTTACAATGTATTTCTATATGAACACAGTTTGTCAGTGTGGGGCATTTCATTTACTGATCCTGTGGCCCCTGAAGAGCTTGGTTGGAAGCTCCTTCATCCTGTTTCATCTGAGGTCATACAGGTTTGCATAGGAGTTTGATGAAAATTCCAAGATGGCCTAAGTTTAACCATAGGCTAAGGCTGGAGGAGAGAAGAGAGGCGACATTTTAGTAAATAGCTCTGGGTAAAACCAATGAGAAGACAGACAAGGGACCCCGGGGAACAAAATCAAAAGCAAGAGCCAGCCCTAAGTTCCTTTCCTAGTGTTGAATCCCCAACTCTCTAATGGACATCAGCCATTGCCCACTACCATAAAACCAACCACCAAGAGGCATGAGCTGCTCTTGACACACCTCTTCAAGGCTAAGACTGCCTGACCCACAGTACCCTCCACCTCTCTGATCTGTAGCTAATGATGTTCAATGTAAGCCGCCGATGTACTTATATCTCCTCAAAGCGTCACTATAGAATACTGTGGTTTCTCTGATCTATCAGTGCTGTTGGTGGCTTTGGAAACTAGGCCAAGATTGGTTCCATTGTAGAGGTAATAGCTTAACAAACCTTGTATCCAAGATCTCTTTGTCTCTAACATTTTACCTTTCCAGGGTTAGACAAAGTAACAAGCTCTGAAGATACCTGGGATACCCTTACAATGTCACCTAGGTCCTGCTTAGAAGGACCTTGTACCTGCCTCTGTGGTCATCTGGACGTTATTATTATTTTTTAATGGGTTATATTTGTTCTTTGCTGATTTCCTAATGCTCCCCTTTCTTGTTGGTCCCTGTAGAGCACTCTGTGGCTCCCACCACAGGGGGGCCTCCAAGTACTGGGAAACATCTCAACCCACAGGGGCTTGTCTCCTTAAAGAAGGCTTCTTTTTATTTCCTCCCTTGAGTATTTTGTTCCCCCATCTAAGAACAGAAGCATGACACTTTGGCCTTCCTTTCTAGAGTAGGGGAATGCAAGGACTGGGGGGCTGGAGTGGGTGGGGGAACACCCTCATAGAAGCAGGGGTACAGGATAGGGGGTAGGGGGTAGGAGAGCTTGAGAGGGGACTGGGAAAGGGGATAACATTTGAAATGCAAATAAAGAAAATATCCAATAAAAAATAAAAAATAAAAACAAAATAGGTAAATGAAAAGAAAAAAAAAGCTTTTTTTTTCTTCCTTCCCTTGACAGGGGATAAATACAAGGTCCATTTGCTTTGGTTTTGAAGACATTTCCTGATCATCCTTTAAAAATTTAGATTTAGGTGCCAGTGAGATGGCTCAGCAGATAAAGCCACCTGACATCAAACCTTACAACCTGAGTTCTGAGGGGGCAGAGAATCAGCTTCTCTAAGTTGCCCTCTGACCTCCACAGGTACATGCTGGCACCCTTCCCTGAGCCATGAGTGTGTGTGCGTATGTGTACACGTGTGCCCGCGTGCACACACACACACTCGTGCGTGCACACACATGCACACACAAATAATATAATAATAATAATAACAATAACAACAATTTTAAAAATCTAGATTAAAGTGTGTGTGTGTGTGTGTGTGTGTGTGTGTGTGTGTGTGTGGGACTTATGAGAGTGGAAGGAAACATCTTAAGGGTGAAGAGGGAGGCTAAGGAATGCTTGTGATAGAAAAGCAAAGAGGAGGCCTATTTGGAGGGAAGAAAGGAGGGGCTATGGAAGGGAAGGAGTGGGAAATAGAGGAGAGAAACAAAAAGAACAATGAGTAATGACTTATACTATGAAAATGACACAGTGAAGCCATTATTATTTTTTATGCCAACTTAAAGGATTACTAATAAAATGGCTGTTGATTGAACACAAAGTATCTACTTTTTGTGAATGTTATTTTCCCCAGTGTTCCTTTGTGTAGGTCTGAGGAAAGGATGGCTGGGCAGGTGCTTTCCTCCCCAACCCTCCCGGGGTGTTTAAAAACAGAGGCTTAGGCTT
This sequence comes from Hylomyscus alleni, assembly GCA_019843855.1. NCBI lineage: Eukaryota > Metazoa > Chordata > Mammalia > Rodentia > Muridae > Hylomyscus > Hylomyscus alleni. The sequence continues at coordinate 3,800 of JADRCC010577115.1, forward strand.
GGATGAAAGCTCTCTATTCTTTTTGAAAATGCTCGCCTCAGTGCAGAACCCTGAACAGGATTCTTTATTAGGTATTAGTCATCCAACAGTGTGAGAGAGAGGCCTCCCACTGCTCCAGCACTTCCTCTTGGCTGACCCCGGCTCATCCACAGAACCGATGCACACCCACACCCCGATACAATGGGATACGGCAGTTTTTAGTCTCCAGACAAGATTTCAGAGCATTCCCACCCCTCCCAACCTTCCCAGATCTTTTACCTCACATCCACCTAATTCCATGGAGGCAAGTCCCGCGACCCTCTGTTCGACCTTTATTCTTAAGCTCAGACAATTGCTCACATTGCTTCTGTCAACCTGGGGCTTTCCAGAAGCCACACACACTCACAGGAAAGGCTCTGTGTCAGTGTGTGGGGTCTCTGAGCTTATCATCCTTGAGCCACCATGCCCTTTTTGTTAAGCACAGTGGCCCCCTTCCAGGCTCACAACCTTAAGTGGCCAAGGCCACTTAAGAAATAGAAAAGGGAAACCAGCTAACACACACACACACTGCAGACATATGCACACCCCCCCAAAACATACACATACAAACACATACATATATACATATTAAAAATTATGAAAACAAGCCGGGCAGTGGTAGCACACGCCTTTAATCCCAGGACTTGGGAGGCAGAGGCAGGCAGATTTCTGAGTTCTGAGTTCGAGGCCAGCCTGGTCTACAGAGTAAGTTCCAGGACCGCCAGGACTACACAGAGAAACCCTGTCTCGAAAAACAAAACAAAACAACAACAACAAAAAACCCAAAAAGAAAAAAAGAGAAAAAAAATATGGAAACAGTTTAAGCTACAGAGTGCAAACTTTCAACATTGGGATATAGGTAACATGTGTGGTCTACTGCAAAATGCCAGTAAAAAAGATAAATATTATTAAACTTCCTACCTCAAATCTTGGCTCCCTTTCCCTTGGGAAAGAACTTCCCCAAACTGTACAGTGGACATATATTTTTTGTGTTGGTTCAGTTTCTCCTCTACAACTAGCAATAAATATCCGCACAGCCTCATAAAGCAAAGAGCATTGTCCTAAGTGCTTCATATATTCATTTATTCAAACTCAATAGTCCTGTGAACACTGGGTGCCAATATTATCCTCATTTTATATGTGATGGAATTTGGGACCAGAAAGGTTAAAGAATACATGTAAAGGCACACATCCGGTTCAAGGCAGTGCCAACTCTTGTGTCCAGGAAGTCTAGGCTCAGAGCGTGTCCATCCATGGCTCGGTGAGATGAGATGGTTGTTCTTATGGCACAGGGAAGTTGAATGCCCATTCTTTGTTCCTGAGAAAGCACAGGTTATTGGGTGCTAACAGTTCACCAGGCTTTATGGTAATCTCTTCAGATGTATTTTCTATTCGTAACCATTCCAGCTCTTTCCAGCTGCAGCCCTTTACCCTAGAGTTTGAGGTTCAGAGCTGTTTTTCTTTGAGTTACTTAGTGATCAGTAAATCTAACGATTGCGATTGCTTCCACTTGGGATGGCTGACTGTACTTGGTGAACACGATGAGCCAGCCTAAACAAATGAGATGTGACAATTGCATTTTCTTTGAGCTATACTATAAACTTTATGATAGAGGGATTTCAGATATCTATGGGGGAAAAAAACCCCTCTCATATCAAACAAGTTTGCATTCTTTTCTGTTATTTTGAAATTACAGAATTTACTTCAGTATATTCCCACCCCTTTTCTGGCTGAAGTTGCCAGAAAGTTTGTGGTGAATTTCTGTGGTTCCTTAGCATAACTGCTTTCCCTTAGGTGTTTGCTGTATTGTTTCTTTGTCCTGGTGTCTCTTGTGTCTGTGCAAACACTATTCTCTCTTTCTCCCTCCATCCCCCCTCTCTCCTGCTAGTAGAGGATATAACATGCACTTGGAATGAACGTACTCTTGTTTCCTGGGCAGGAGATGAGCCTTCTGCCAGCAGAGTGTGATGGGCTGCAATGCCCCAAGGGTGACAAGAAGATCTTAGCTCCTTTTGGAAAATAAGGTTCAAGCAAAGATCAGGAGGCAGAATAGTGGGAGAAGTGTCCCCAAAAGGGAGAAAATAGAGTGTTGTGTAAAGAGAGAAGGAAGGGCAAGCTATCATAGTGGCTCATGTCCACAATCCCAGCATTGGGGAGACATTGGCAGGAGGATTGCTGTGACTCTGAGGACAGCTTGCACTACACAGTGAGTTCCAGGCCAGCCTGAGCCTCTTAGAAAAACTTTGTCTCAAAGCAAAACAAAAACAAAAGTAAATGAACACTCACAAACAAACCCAAGCAGGTTCGAACAGTTGAAGCACAGTGGAGATAGTGTGGGAAGACCGGGCTGGGGGCGAGGGCGAGGGTGGTGGTGCGGGGAAGAGGAGCCAGGCTGGCTCTTGTGAGCTGTGTCTGATTTCTTGCCTTTGCAGGACAATGGGAAGCTGTTGTGATTTTTCAGTCAAAGGACCAGAATGCAAACAGAGAGAATGAACAAGCAGAGTGTTAAAAGGCCAGTTCAGGTCATGAGATATGTGCGGATGGCGATGCCAGTTAAGGCGGTAGATGTGGAGGTGAGGGGAACAGGGGGTAGGGGTGGGGCGGGGTGGTACTGCAGGCACTTTGAAGGTAAAGCCTGAATGGAGATCTTTGGGTTCAGGGGCGTGGATCTACTAACTTCTTTGTTACCCAAGAACGTTGAAGTCTGTCTTTTTGTATCTTGGGTTGATAAACAACCAGACTGGGTGTGTCCAAGTCAGGGACTCTGGGTTGGCATTCTATGGTTAGGTGTGGTCTGGTGTCCTTTACTGGGGAAGTTAGCTGCCTTTACTACTGCTATAGTTGGCATCATTTTCATTCATTCATTCATTCATTCATTCATTTTTGAAAAATAGTGAAGCAATGAATTAGGGCCAGTTGGATATTATTAAACTCGTTAATATGCCCCACAAATAATGTCCTACTTGTTGAAAACATTGGGAGTTTAAGATCTTCATTAGATTACTATGTGTATGAGTGTTTTGTCTGCATAAATGTATGTGTGCCATGAGCATGCAGTGCCCATAGGGGCAAGAAGAGGGCGCTAGATTCCTCTGAAACTGGAGTTATGGATGGTGGTAGTCATGTGGGTGCTGGCAACCGAACCTGGTTTTCTGCACCACAGCCAGTGCTCTTAACCATTGAGCCATTTCTCCAATCTCCTTATTAGATTATTGGATACAAGATTTACCCTGAAATTAACAATGAGGAAACTTATAAAACACATGTATTTTATTAAAAGCTCAGATTTGATTAAGTGTATATTAATTTTGGTGATCTGGGTAATGAATCCAATTTGGGAATAGGGGCTCTTCATGGTCTTTAAGCATAGTGAGTTTGTGAATCAGGCCTTCTGGGAAGATGAGTTGGGTATTAATCTAACTTGACTTCTAACCAAGGGAGTTATTTCCTGTGAGTTGCTTTAAAGATCAGCTGTGTCTCCAGGCGTTCCTTTCAGTTTGTCTGATTGCTCTCCCTTCTTGATTCTTCCAGGTTTCAGTGGCTCAGGTTTTCTCAGTCCTTCGATCAGCTGCAGGAGAGAACAGTATGTACTGTCAGGAGGTTAGGCTATTCTCAGGCTGATGCCTTTTACTTACTCCTTGATTTAGCTTAGAGCTTAGGCAGGACTCAAGTCCTCCATTTCTCTGACTGAACAAAGTTCCTTCATCTATATTCTGTCTCTAGTCTCTTCTGGGAAGATGGCTGCCAGCTTGGTGGGTGACAGGCTTTCAGGGAGAACCAGGGAAGGCAGGCGCAGTGCTAAGTGAGTGAGGGAATGCTTTGGTGAGTTTTTTTTTTTTTTCCCTAGCTCTGCAGCTAGAGGGTTTACGGTAAGCTTGCTTACCACTTTGTAACTGCAATTTTGCTACTGTTAGGAATCACACACAGTGAATATCTGTGTTTTCCAACAGTGTTAGGCGACCCTTGTGGAAGGGTCATTCAACCCCACAGAGGGGTCGCTACTCACAGGTTGAGAACCACTGTGAGTCTAGCCCCCTCTTAGCTGTTTTTTTCCTGGAAACATTTTCCTGTTATTCCATGATTTGGTATATTGTTTAAAAAGCTGGAACAAAGTGAGTTTCACAGCTATTAACTTCCTCTGGAATAATAATGTTATCTTCATCATTTCTTATTATTCTTAGATTATTGCCTGGTAACTAATTTCTCTTTTGCATCTCTCTGTTGGTTACCAGCTTCTTCACTTTTTCAGTGATGGGAATTCAACTCTATGTGGCTGAAGCAAGTGTTGAGATGTATGAACACGTTGTAAGCAGGAAAGGCAGAGGAACCTGTGCTGTCAGGGCTTGTTCTTGTCCCCCTCCTCACCCCACCTCTCTTTGTTGGCTTTATCCTCTGAGTACAGATGGGCTCCCTTGTGTGGTAGGTGATGCGGGGGCAGGCACACCTAGCTGCACTCTTCTTTAGGCTTGATCTTCCCAGCAATTGTCTAATGAACTTGGCTACCCTTTGTCCCTGGTTCTCCGGAGAAAGCTTCTAAAACCCCTGGAATTTCCTGAGTAAAAGATAGGAAATGTCTTTGTTATTCATCGTGGGCTGCGGGACCACACCTGAGTTTACAGCAAAGAGGTGACTCATGCTTGGCCTTTAGATCACACTGCTGGATGAGGCTGGTCTTGCTGGAGAGCTAAGGCCACCTGTGAGACCCAAAAAGCCTACAGGCTGTGATGCTAACACGACCTCCTGGGAGGGGAGAGCCCAGTGGTTCCCACAAGCCCACTTACATAAAGAAACCCCACGAAAAGTTCTGCTACTTAGATGCCAATGTTCTTAGAATCAAAACAAAACAAAACAAAACAAAATAAAACAAAATCCCCCCCCCCAACCCAAAAACCTTTCACATAGGACTTTGAACAGACTGGATAATGCTGTCACCTTTGAAACCTGAACCAACAGTTGGAGGAGCACTTCTGTGGAGAAGGGGTAGGCTGCACTGAGAGAATGCGGAATGTTGTCCCTCAAGGTGGACTCAGATCCTTGTCTGATCTGCATGCTGCAGAGTGTCCACAAAGATCCACGTGCCGTTTACATCTGTCCATCCCTTGAACTTGTGACCCTGTGGCTAGTACTGGCTGACGGATTGGAACAGAATGGATGAGAGCTGGTTTCAAGTGATGGTGTTGAGAACCAGAACTCCCTTCCACCTCTCTCTTGTTGATGTGCTCTTGGCCCCATGTTCATATGGTGTACCATAAGATGGGAGACAAGTCACCCAGATATGAAATCTTTACCGTAGTAAAGTCAGCCAGGTCTGTAATGGGCTTATAGAGGATCACCAAAGATAGCTCTGTAACTTGTAAGTATGACAAAGACCTATAAAGGTCTTTGTCAGTGTAATGACTGTGAGTACTTTGTAATGACTGTGAGATCCTTTTGGGTTACTTGAATGAACCCTAAAAGTCATCAATAAGCATCATTCTGAGAGAGGACACATTTAGACTTAAAAAGGAAGGAAAATACGAAGAGGTTTATTTGGGGAGAGGAAAAGGACAGATCAGGGAGATAAAGGAAGGTGACGACAGACATAAATATGGTCAAATATATTATACACATTTATGAAAATGTCATAGTGAAACTCGTTCATTTGTATAGTTAACTATACACTACTACTTTTTGCAGATGGAGCCACTGAGGCAGAAGCTGGCCTGATACGGCCACAGCCAAGGAAACACATTCTCTCTTGGTTCTGGCGGCCAAAGTCTGCCCCGAATCAGAGTTTGGAACAGGGTGCATTTGAAGAGCCAGGAGAGAATGCTTCATCACTTGATGAAGCTTCTGAGTGCCCGTGACTTGTCATCACCCCAGCTTGTCTTTACATCTAAGTGTGCTTCTTTGTGTCTTGACTTTGACTTCTTCCACATCTCTCTTCTGTCCCCTCTCTGCTTCTTCCACTTTCTCCTTTTTCTCTTCCCTCTTCTTCGTTTTCCTCTCCTCTCCTGTCCCCTCCTCTTCTTGTTCCTCCTGCTCCTCCTGCTCCTCCTGCTCCTCCTGCTCCTCCAGCTCCTCCCATCCTCCAGCTCCTCCCACTCCTCCGGCTCCTCCCACCTGTCTCCGCTTACTCAGCTCAGGACCCCAGCCCACAGAAAGGTGTACGTAGAGGCTTGTCTCTCGGGGGACTCTAGATTCTGTAATTGATTACCAGCATTAACCATCAGGTTATATCGGCTCTATCCAGAGAGTCAAGGATGGGTTTCTTTATCACTTTTCCAGTTAAGATCACACTCACAGTGTCTGAGTAGACATTTCCATAGAGGGTCTTCCTCATCCACTACAGACACTCAAGACTGATAGCCAAACTAGTGTCGGTGATATCTCCAAAATGCAGGCTCTGTTAAAAAATTATCTTATGAACAATTGTTATGGAAACAACATTACTTGTAGGAAATGTGGACTCTACCTTCCTGTGAGTACAGGGATTGATCAGTTGCTGCTTATAGAAAATGCAAGGCCTATGCCTGCCTGGAAATTGTTTGTGTAGGCTGAACATATGTCCTGTCTGCTCACTGCTGTCTTGGTTTTGTGTTATTGTCTGGAATGTCAACAGTGTCTGACATGCCATTCTGTCATGACGATTTGATTAATTTCTCTTCAGAGGATTTGGTGTGAGCTTAATAGATTGTCACTAACCCCAGGCTCCACATAAATAAAAGAAGATGACAGATATGACACGTTTATTTATGAAACTAAACACAGATCCAGTATTGACTTAAATGCCATTCTAACTACCTCAAAGCCTGATGTCTTTTGGCTCAGTTGAATAGGGCTATATTAAGGCTCTTCAAATTTTGATAGCTCAAATTTCAAAATAATGCATTATTCGCTCTAAAGAAGCAGGGGCATTTAGAAAACAACAGAATTTTAAATATTAATTTTGGTGTATGTCATTGGATAGAACCATGGGTTTTACAGTGATATTTCCATAAAAGGGCATCATGTATGTTGACTGTTCCTGCCTCTCCCCTTCTTCCCCTGTCTCCTATCATTATTCCAATCCATTCCCCTGTAGCTTCACTTTATATTTCAAGTTTCATGTGCATATGTGGTTTATATATCCGTGTAACACCTAGGATTCACAAGTGAGAGAAAATGTGTGGTATTTATCTGAGTTATTTTGCCCAGTTATGTTTATTCCCTGCAAACAGCTTAGTGTCATTCTTGTTTATGGCTGATTAAAGCTTCATTGTATATTGATACCACATTCCATTACATGCTCAGCTGTTGTTGGGCTCTGGGGCTGCATTGAGGTCTTGGCCTTTGTGGCTAGGGAAGCTATAAACCCAGATATGCAAGCATCTCTGTGCTGTGTTAGCATAGAGTCTTTCAGGCTCTATATACCCAAGGGTGGTGTACATGGGTCACACGCATGATCGGGTATGATTTTAGTCTTTTGAGGAGCCTCCGTACCAATTTCTACAGTGGTGGGACTGGTTGCTAGCCTCATCATCAATGTATAAATATTCCATTTTCTTCCAAATGTTTTAATTATTTTTAAAAATAAAACTATTCAGAATGATTGCTTTTGGATTTATTTTATGTGGATGAGTATTTTGCCTGTATGTGTGTATGCATGTGCATCATGTGTGTCCTTGGTGCCTACACATGTCAGAAGAGGCATCAGATCTCCTGGAACCAGGCTTAGGAATGCTTGGGAGCCACTGTGTGGGTGCTGGGAACTGAAACTGGGCCCTCTGCAAGAACAACATGTGCTTTTAATTGCCAAGTCATTTCTCCGGCCCCAGAATCAACGCTGAAGTCTTGAAGTTGAACTTAACAAAAAATAATGGTGAATGTACAATGGAGTCTGAGGTGGCAAGATCCCCCGTATTCTGTACACTCCTCTGCTGGCTCTGCACCTGATTGCTACGTAAGTTTCATCTTTCCGTCCACAAAGATAGAGTGCTAGAATAGTTCAAGTCTATACTCCCTTCCAGCTCAAGTATCTCGTGAGTCTAAAGACATACCTGCTCTACAAGGTGGGAGCTCACCTCTGGGAGCATGCAAGAACAGGCCCTCACAACAGAATCACAAGCAAAGGCAGGCAGTGTACTAAAACAATTGAAACAGAAGCTTGAGACTGGGGGCAGGGGTGTGGGGGGGGGTGCTGATTCCTTTCTAATATGTGTTTTCCCTTTTCCCTGGCAAGCCAGCTCTCAAATCCGCTGAAGAAAAAGTACCAGCTGTAGGACGTTTTTGAACTCTGCTGCTTGGAGTCCTAGGCTCCTTCCTAGAACACCGGTGAATGCATCACTTTTCCCATTGTGAATGTATCACGTTTTCCATTGTGATTGTATCACGTTTCTCATTGTGAACGTATCACTTTTCCCATTGTCTCTCTGAGGGATGCGAGTTGAGGCTGTGGCCCTTCCTGTGTGTGCACAGATGGCAGAAACATGACAGTCCTTTAGCGGCAGTAGAGCATGCCCACAAGTCATGTCCAAGGGAAAGGAAGCCAGTCTAAGGAATGGCATGTTTAGGACAAACTGGAAGAAGGGAAGTCTTGGATGCTTTCCTAGGAATGAGAACATACAGCCACTTGCTTTTTGCCAGAACAATAATCTATAGTTCAAGGAATGACATGATTTCCTTAGCCAGGGCCTCCCACACTCAGGCCCAGGGGACTTCATGTGGCCCAGACAACTGACTTTGTCATGATAAATAACTCGTTAGCAAAGGACCTGCCAGACAGAACCCAGTGTCCTGTGCTTTAGAGAAATCCATGTATAGAAACAAGAAACAAAATGTCGCCTTGCGTGTTCCAAACTTGAGAAATTTGGAGCAGCTTAAAATGTTTCTTTTCTTAGGTTTATTTTATTTTATTTATTTTTAGTTTTCCTTATTGTTCTATTTGCCAGTGCTTAGAGATGCTGAATAAATCACACTGATCTATGTCTATGGGGCTGTTGAGGCTGTCTCCATGGGAGCCATCAGTAAATAGAGGTCCGCCTACCCCAGAGCTCTTTCCATGTGTATGGGGCATGGGTGCTGCATGGTGCCTTTGGGTGTTTCCAAGATCACATGATCCCTGTGATACGATCTTCGAAGAACCTAGGATGCTATCAAAAGTCATTTTTTTTTCCTGTAAGAACCAGGAGAACCTTGCTTGACTTGAGAACAGGCATGAATAGTGGCACCTCAGTGACAGATTCGAGACGGACTGCAGAAAGGTTAGTATGGGAAAAAGCTGTCTGCTGGGAAGCTTGACTTCCCCAGGAGGCAGTGCCAGCGGGAGGCTTTGAGGGATCAGATAAGTGTAACGAGGAAGGAAGGGTGAAGGGGCCAGCAATATGTAATCAGGACTGGGATGAAGCGGTGAGTGACACCCTCTCTGTTTCCTCTCAAATCTCATAGCTCAGGTGTGGGCCAGATGATAAATGCTCCAGCAGTCTCTCTAGTCACAATGGCTTTGCAGTCATATGTATTTGTGTGTGTGTTGAATCTACAGTCTCTATGTTAGATGCTCTTAGTCCTATCTCGTGTTAGATACAGTTATCTGCTACTCTGAATCTGCTGGGTCCTGACTAATGTGTGTTTATTTATACTTCACTTAGAATACATACCAACGAGAATTACTTCTGCCTTTACCAGCAGCAGTCTTGTCTCAGGTACAAAAGGAAAGATTCCCATGGATGTAGTGGGGACAAGATTAGGCACCCTCTAGAACATCTGGGACTGTCCTTGACTAATATGACACACATAAATCCTACCAGAATTCATTGTTGCTACATCTGAGGAGAGGACAAAGCTTCGTATGGTTACCAGAGGCTTAGAGACATCTGGATAGAGCATACATTTATATCAAACTCGAAGACTGAGAGAAACAAATTAAAATACACATGGATGGAAGCCATTGGACATTTATGGGTTAGAGTAACTGGATGATGGGCAGTTTTGGAAATGGAATGTTCTAAGACCCATACAGTGGAGGATTGGTCTGAAGCTATAGGTGCTATAGGTGGAGACTATGGGTGGAACCTAGTGACACATTAAGTCATCGGAGGGTTTCTTTAGAAGCGATATTGAGATCTCGCTCCTTTATCCTTCTCTCTGCTCTCTGTCCCCTCAGGTAGTTCAGTCTCACAACAAGCCCAAGCACAATGGGGCCACATGGCCATGGACTGAGATTTCCAGGAACTAAAATAAATATTTTTCTTTACAAGCTTCACTATTACTTTTTTGTTACAGTAACATGAAACTTGGTAACACACATTAGTACTTTGCTTTATTTATTTAAGCAAATCAAGATAAAGTTTTATATGTCTGATATCTAGAAAACAGTCAAAAATGTTATTTGTGAGGGCTGGAGGAAGGATTTAGTGAACACTAATTATTCTTGCAGAGTACCTGGGGTCGGTTCCCAGCACCCAAACCTTTGCTCACAACTACCTGTAACTTCAGTGCCAGAGGATCTGATGCCCTCTTCTGATCTTTGTAGGTATTGCACACATGCGGTATTTATCTATGCAGGCAAGATACACACTTAAAATAGAAATGAATGAATAAAAATGTTATTTGTATTATTTCCAAGGGACAAGTTTCAGCTAATTTCAGAAGTGAAGTATGATGTCATGGTTAGGTTTGTGAATTCTGGGAGCAGAACGCTTGGATTCTAAGTTCAGCCTTTTAAGTTTTTATGATTTAGATTCATCATCTATAAAAAGCAAGCCCATCTGCCTGATTTGTTGTGAGCACTTAGCATATAGAATATTGAGGATAAGACCTGGCTTGAAGCGTTTGACACTGACAGGCTAGACTCATTATTTATTTGAGTAAGAAGCATAACATATTTTTTCTTAGCACGTCTTAAAGTCACAGATTGGGTAAGTAGAGGACCTTCAATTTGAAAAAGAAGAATCTAAGAACTTTCAAAAGCATAAATGGCTATAGCCAAAACCAACCAAGGGATTCTTAGAATACCCTGTTAACCCAAGGAATGAATTTATGAATAAAGAGACACTGTTTTATGGTAGTCTGGTGTTCTCTGTATAGTAGGGAAGTGTCTATGGATACCCACCCATTGGAGGAACATGGTTTGGGAGTGTTTACCAGCTGTTTTAAAAGAAAGATTTACTTTTTATATTTATTTAAATTTACAAATATTGTGTTAGTGCATGTATGTGTGTGTATGTGCATGTATATGCATAAGCATGAATATGCAGGTGCTTATGGAGACCAGAAGAGGGCATCAGATCCCCTGAATCTGGGGATATGGGTAATTATGAACTCCCTGACATGGGTGCTGGGAACTGAACTCAGGTCCTCTACAAGAGCAAGTGTTCTCACCTGCTGAGCTATATCTCCAGTCCCATAAACTGGCTTTTTTGTTTTGTTTTGTTTCCTTTTAAAGCTTATATCATTTGACCTGAAATTTCTTAAGATGCATTTGAACAAAACAGTTAAAACGAAATCCACATCGACAAGGATGATCTCTGAGGTGGGCGCTGTCTCTGCTGTGATGTGTGTGTCGTCTCCAAAAGTTTGTGTAGTGGAAAGCTAATTCTCAGTACACATCACTGTGGTGTGGAGGTGGGACCTTTGGGAACTAGTTAGGGTTAGATGCATTCATCAAGGTGGGACCACTGTGTTGATGCTGATGGCTTTGTAAGAGGCAAAGTGGGATGATGCTTGCCGTCTCACCTCGTTCGCCCTGTGCCAGGCTGTGGTGCAGCAAACAGGCCTTCACCAGCATTTTGTTCTTGGGCTTCCCAAACTCCAGAACTCCCGAGTTAAGTGTGTTTCTATTCTTTATAAAAATTTCAGCTTGTGATATTCTGTTATTACAACAGAAAACAGACAAGGATAATATACAATAGCCGGAAATAAAAATCAATGAAAGTATCGGACAATAGGGAACTTTTTGTTAGTCAATAAAGATTTGTATATGTGTATGTGTGTGGGAAGCCGTCCATCATTAAAATGGCGCTGATGAGCGAACACAGCCTCTCGCCACTAGATGGCTCTGATGAGCGAACACAGCCTCTCGCCACTAGATGGCTCTGATGAGCGAACACAGCCTCTCGCCACTAGATGGCGCTGACTTCCCGGGCCTTCCCAAGCTAATGCAAATGAAGCTTGGCCCTAACCAATCACTGAAGCTTGCCCCTAGCCAATCATCTGCACCTATGCAAATGCAGTACCTTTGGTGCACCAATCCCAGCTGCCTGGAGCCCTATATAAGCAGGGCTTCTTCGGGCCTCTGGGTCTTCGCTGCCATCTTAAAGAGCTGTACACAATAAAGCTACGCTGGAAGGATTCCTCGAGTGACGCGTCGTCCTTCGCCCGCGGCATATGTGTATATGTATAGTGTATGTGTGTATGTATAGTAGTATATGTGTATGTGTATGTATATGTACATACATAGTAGCTGAAGAGTATTTTATCATGAAAAATGTGAAGGTTATAATTTTAAGTACAAAAAGTTCTAAAAATTCTTCCTACATTCATCAGATCATCACAAGAATCTCCCTGTGGGATGGAGGAGTTTGTATCTCAGGCCCTGAGTCACTACACCTTTCCCCAGGTCACTCAGGTCAGACAATGGCCTGACAGGCCTAACCATGGCTCTTTGATACAGTCTGGCGGCGGCACATGAATCCTCAAATGGCTTCATAGGAAACAGTGGCTCATTCTTTGAGCCACTAGAAGGACAGAGCGCAGATTATCTTTCTATGAAACCCTCTTTGCCCCGAAGATAAGGCAACTATTTCTGTGGATGACACATGCCATTCCAGATGTAACAGTCTGTTAATCTGTAGCAAGAACAAGAGGGAAGAAAAGGTTTGGGGCAAGAAATAGTTTATTTTGGCTAAACAACAGTAGTTATTATCCTGGAACAAATGAGGGAGAAATCTGAGTCCCTGACAGCTGGGAAGATGGAAGATTCCATGAAAGCTCTTGTGCAATGGGTCAAAAATTCCGAGTCTTGTTTTTAAAAAATACTATGTCCCGAATATGGTACTAAAGAGCAAAGTGGTCGTGTGGACCCTGCACACCCTTGAGTGAGAAGATTTATGTTGACGGGCAGATTCTGGTCAAAATCACTGCAGAGAGGAGACAGTAGACAAAAACTCACTCAGATTCTTCTATAAGAAGTTTTGCAATTGATCTCTGCTTCCTACATAGTTGCCACTTGGTACAACTATTTAAAACAAGCTCCTCCTGGATGCCCACCCATATATGAGGTCATATGTTTCAGGCAGGGGAACACAGTGCTTTAGAGTAGAGTAGAGTGGTTCAGAGGAAAATGCACCAACACGAAGCTCTTTCGAGACGGTGCACAGACATGGACTTCATAGATATTGTTCTTTAGCTCATGAGCCCACTTACCAGGGCTCTGTTCACGTTACCTGTTGTAAATACTCAAGTTTAATGGAGAAAGACTAAGCTATTTTACATTTTTTTAATTTTACTTTTTCAAAAAACATTTACTTATTTTTATGTGCATTGGTGCTCTATCTATGTCTGTGCTAGGGTGGCAGATGCCCTGGAACTGGAGTTACATACAGTTGTGAACTGCCATATGGTGCCAGGAATTGAACTCGGGTCCTTTGGAAGAGCAGTCAGTGCTTTTAACCATTGCAGCCATCTTTCCAGCCCCTGAAATTTATTTTTAATCTTTAGTTGTGTTTTATCTATGTGTGCCTGTGTGGGGTTTTGGGTACACTGGCACCCAAGGAAGCAGGAGAGGGTGTAGGAGTCTCAGGAGCTGGAGTTACTTATAGGGGGTCTTGAGTCACCTGATGTGAATGCTGGGAATTATTTTTGGGTCCTTCTTCTTCACTGTATTCTTGTAACTGCCAAGCCATCTTTCTAGCCCTAGGCTAAGCCACTTCATATCCAACACTGAAATTAATGAAGTACCTTCAGACACTTGTTTTGATTATTCTAAATCTTTAAAAAAATTCTACCAAATCCTCCTCAAATTGTTCAGAGTAGAAGGAAGGAAGACTGGAAAGGCAGACCTCACCGGCTAACGACAACAGAAACTAGAGACTGATTTTTCTGATCAATACGGATATAAATATTCTCAATAAAATGCTTGTAAGTGAATTCAAGAACTTATTAACAGGATCTTGCACTGTGACCGAGTTCTTTTCATCTCATGCATGCAAGGTTGCTCCAACATATGCAAGTTTCTTCTTTTTGCCAACTTTCTTTCTCATCCAAGGCAGAGCTGGAGACGTCCAGTGTGGCCTCAAATATATTGCTCTAGAAATCCCACCGTGCGATGCTGCCATCAGAAAGCAGCAGCATCACTATCCACTGTCACTAACAAGTGTGAGTGAATTCACGGTTGTTTCCCCTCCTCTGGCTGGACAATGATGGCAGTTTGGAGTGGGGTCACATAGGGAACCAAAAGGGAACTTCGTCTCTTTTTGGAAAATTGCTTTTCATAGGATGAAGGAATTGGCCAGATTCTGAGTAGGAAGCCTGTCTGGATGAGGAGATGGCAATGCAGCCAAGGCGTGCTGGAGGCAGGGGTGGTGCTGGGTGGGTGGGGCATGAGTGCTGGTCCACACTTCTAAAGTTTCCCCAGCATCTTAGCTCTGAACTTTTCACTCCAAACTTACCTGCTTTTCCTGAACTGGTGTCCTTGTCTCCTGTGTAAAAGAAGAAAGGTGTTGGTTGGGAGCCTTCTCTGCTAGCCTGGAACCGTGTTCTCACAATGGTCCCGGAAGTTAATCTTTTCTCTTGCCGCTTGTTGCTTGGTTACAAATAAATGTAACAATTCATTAAATGTTTCTTAAAACAACCCCCCAGCACTCCTACTCCTCCCAATGAATATAAAGTTCGCTGTGGGAAGGTTGGGAAGATAGAACTTAAAAGGTCTTGTATATTAGTTTTTGAATTTTAGTTGGAATATGTGTTCTCTTTCATTATTCTATAATCTCCAAACTGTGCCATATGGCTGTGCTGGATAGTTTTACGTCAACTTGATACCAGCTAGAGTTATCTGATGGAACCTCAATTGAGAAAAAGTCTCCATAATATCCAACTGTAGGGCATTTTCCTAATTAGTGATTGATGTGGGAGGGCCCAGCCCATTGTAGGGGGTTCATCCCTGGGCAGGTGGTCCTGAGTTCTATAAGAAAGCAGGCTAAGATCCATTGAATTAAGTGCAGGGTCCCCAATGAAGGAGTTAGAGAGGGAACCAATGGAGTTGAAGGGTTTGCAACCTCTTGGGATGAACAACAATATGGACTGACCAATGCCCTCAGAGCTCCCAGGGACTCAACCACCAACCAAGGACTATACATGGTCGGACTGATTGTTCTGGTAGCATGTGTATAGTAGAGGATTGCAAAGTCGATCATCAATGGGAGGAGAGGCCCTTGGCCCTGTGAAGGTTCTGTGCCCCAGTGTAGGGGAATGACAGGGCTGATAAGTGGGAGAGGGTGGGGTGGCAGCCATGGGGAGGGGGAGGCAACAGGGGTTTGTTCTTGTTGTTTTTATTTGTTCATTAAAAAGAAAAAATAAATTAATTAATAAAAAAAGATTTTCAATGTAAGTTCAATTAAAAAAAAAAAAAGCAGGCTAAGAAAGCCATGGGGAGCAAGCCAGTAAGCAGCACCTCTCCATGGCCTCTGTATCAGCCCCTACCTCCAGGTCCCTGCCCTGCTTGAGTTCTTGACCTAATATCTCCCAGTGATGGACTATGATCTGGAAGTGTAAATGTCTTAGGGTTTTACTACTGTGAACAGACACCATGACCAAGGCAACTCTTTTTTTTTTTTTTAATTGAACTTTTTTGGTTTTTCAAGACAGGGTTTCTCTGTATAGCTCTGGCTGTCCTGGAACTCACTCTGTAGACCAGGCTGGCCTCAAATTCAGAAATCCGCCTGCCTCTGCCTCCCAAGTGCTGGGATTAAAGGTGTGCGCCACCACCACCAGGCTCCAAGGCAATTCTTATGAGGACAACATTTAATTAGGGCTGGCTTACAGATTCAGAGATTCAGTCCATTATCATCAAGGCGGGAGCATGGCAGCATCCAGGCAGGCATGGTGCAGGAGGAGCTGAGAGTTCTACATCTTCATCTGAAGGCTGCTAGGGGAAGACTAGCTCCCAAGTGGTTAGGAGGATCTCATTGCCCACCCCCCAGTGACACACCAACTCCAACAAGGCCACACTTACTCCAAAAAGGTCACACCTCTTCACAGTGACACTCCCTGGGCCGAGCATATTCAAACTACCATCATAAGCCAAATAAATCCCTTCTCTCCAACTTGCTTTTTGGTCTTGGTGTCTCATTGCAGCAATAGGACCCTAAGACAATCCTTAATTTCTATAGTTTAAAATATCTATTTTATTTTTATTGGTGTATTTGTGTGTGTGTGTGTGTGTGTGTGTGTGTGTGTGTGTGTATGCATGCTATGTGTATAGGTTACAGGTGTTGGGTAAAACACTGTCCAAGAATGGAGTCATATGAGGAGAATTCTGAATGGTTATGAGAAAACCCAAGGAAACAAGATACAAAATTGTTCTTAGAATGTGTTTTGTGCTCCTCCCAGATGTAGTAAATAGGAGTGATATAATTCGTTACAACTGGCCATTGATATTTTGTTTATGGAAAAGCAAGGTTTTGCTATGTGTGGCTTGTCTTTATGATTGGACACTTTACTCATGTGATTCTTCTTAACCCTCATGTTGGGAGGGTTAAGAAACCTTCTTAAAGCTGGGCAGTGGTGGCACACACCTTTAATCCCAGAATTCGGGAGGCAGAGGCAGGCAGATTTCTGAGTTTGAGGCCAGCCTGGTCTACAGAGTAAGTTCCAGGACAGCCAGGGCTATACAGAGAAACCCTGTCTCGGAAAACAAAACAAAAAACAAAAAACAAACAAACAAATAAAAAAGCCAAAAACCAAACCAAACCAAAAAACAAAAACAAAAACAAAGAAACCTTCTTAAACCTTCATGTTTACTACTTCTCTGAAGCAGAGAGAGAGAGAGAGAGAGAGAGAGAGAGAGAGA
>JADRCC010577117.1:0-32529 GCA_019843855.1 Hylomyscus alleni
TTTTTTTTTAAACCCAAGCATTTTGCCAATAGCAGTACTTCAGTCAATTTCACATGTTTGCTTAAATTGATTGTATTGCTATTTTAAGAAAATGACTTTTATATCAGAAAAATCTTAAGAATGTAGTTTTCATTATAAGACATTATAAAAGTCTAGTATAATAATCAGAATTAAAAAGAGAATTACTTTAATATTTGGTATAATCAAAGTGAGGTTTTTGGCACAGAAAAGAACATTTGAAGTATCATAATGTCTCGTACCAATATTGAAATTCATGTAGAATCATAATATAGAAAGAAATCTAACATTAAATTTAGAAAATATCTTTTAATAGATTGGGCTTATCTCTTTTATTAGAACTAGTTAAACAATGCTTATAATGAAATACAGGTCATATATGTATATATATGGAGCAAGGCAGCAGGAGCTTCCTACTCTCCAGTTTCTCTGTGGAATAAAACATGACTCTTTGTTTCCCCAAGGGAAAAAAAAAGTATACTATTTATGTTCAGAATAACCACATAAGAACATTGTTTCCTTGTGGACTCCGATCAGTGCTGTGTTGATCATCCTTTGGTTGTGTAATGTTTTGATATTACTCTTACTTCATTAACAGTAGTCAGCGTAGAGTTGTCCTAAAAATTCTCAGTAACTTAGAAATGAATTACATATTTTCTTCTCTGCTTGCATTGCTTTGAGAAGAATATGAGCCATAATCCAACAAAATATACTATTTGTTTTTTTTTTCCCCCATCAGCAATTCCTGGACATTAGTGCTTGAAGCTATTTTGTAATTGTGAAGGGACACAATCTTTATGTAAAGATTTAATATCTAGAAAAATAATTACAGAATGTTTATTAGCTGGTAGACTTTGGCAACATAATAGAATTCAGAATGGGGACATGAATTGGTTCCTGAAGTCAGAGAGTCTGTTTTCAGAACATAGCTCTCAAGAAAGGCTGAGCAACAAAATCACACAGTTCAGGGGAACTACTTAGATTAGAAAAGTCCTAAGAATACTACAGTTTGGAAGATTAACAATGTGATACTAGAAAGAAGATAAAGATGTCAATGTAAAATAGCAATAGGTAAACTTAAGCTAGGCTAAAATTTATTGAGAATCTGCAGAGGAGAAAGTACATTAAGAATTGTAGGCCAAATTGGCTCATCTGGGAACAAGTTTAGGTACTTCCATTAAGATACGCAGCATCATACTTCAACAGTTTTATTTGTAAATTGAGACCTCTTAAATGTGTTATTTCAAGGATGAATTTTTATATTTTTATATAAATATATCATACTACTTGAAATACCAATTTAGTGGATGCTTATTATATTCAAAGTAGAAATGGGATATTAGAATTTGAATTACTAGGAAAAAATCTATTCTATAATAAATGTTTTGTATAGTTATGTATTGAAAAATTCTGTGAATATAAGATTTTGGTGCATTTGGGAAAACAAAGGAAGAAAAGATGGACAGACAGTTACCAGGGGCCATGTATATTCTAATTTAGAATGGAAATTTTCTTTTTAGCTAAATTAAATTTCATGTGATAGATTTATTGAGATAACTACATAATAATGGATAAGTGATCACATTTTAATGACTCTGAAACCACACTTCTAAAGCCTCAGAAGGTTGGAAAGATATTCAGGAACCCAAGAGCAGGGGTCAGGGGTCAGGGGCTCATGATATACATACAACAGCAAATACTTGTCCACATCAAACTTTAAAGATGTTTATAGAGCTGCTTGGAAGCATAATTCCAGAAAAGAATTTTAGAAAAAACTTTCAAAATTTATGTAGAGCTTAATATGTGTGTATATATCCTGACCATAAACACCAGATATATCCACTCTATCATTTTAAATAAATTTTACCAATAGAAGAACAAATTTGTTCTGATCTGGTCTCTGTTACTTGCCTTCTTTGTAATGAGATGCATTTATATGTGTATCCCATAAAAATGTTGTTTTAGTCAGGATTTCTATTTCTGCACAAAACATCTTGACCAAGAAGCAAGTTGTGGAGGAAAGGGTTTATTCAGCTTACACTTCCACATTGCTGTTCATTACCAAAGGAAGTCAGGACTGGAACTCAAGTAGGTCATGAAGCAGGAGCTGATGCCATGGAAGGATGTTCCTTACTGTCATGCTTCCTTTTCCTGGCTTGCTCAGCTTGCTTTCTTATAGAACCCAAGACTACCAGCCTAGGGATGGCACCACCCACTATGGATCTTCCCACCCTTGATCACTAATTTAGAAAATGCCTTATAGCTGGATATCATGGAGGAATTTCCTCAAGGGAGGCTCCTTTCTGTGTGATAATTCTAGCTACATCAAGTTGACACACAAAACCAGTCAGTACCCTTGTCTACTTCGTCTAGACCAGATATATCTTTGAACAGTAGTAATTTTTTCTGCTTTTACTCTGCAAATGTTTTAGCTTTAATTTTTCTCGCTACATTTTAAAAAACATTGTTTCTCTCCTATTATCATATAAAAGCCAGCTACCTGAGCACTGTTCTCTTAAGATAGTCTTTATCTTTTTTAATCATTCTCACATGAATTTCTGTTCATTGAAGTCACATTCTTAATGGAAGACTGTTAGCAGTTCGTTTTAGCATGGATTATTGGCTGAAGCTCTAAGTTCTCCTACAATGAATAATTGATGAGAGTTCCTCTGTAACAGCATCAATTACTTTGGGAAGTTGTACAATAAATGTATGAATAACATTGTATTATATTATATGATAGCGAGATATTTGTCCTTTATCTTGTACTTTTGGAAATAATTCTGTTTGGTTACCAGTGTGTAATGTGTTTATCCTGGTCTTAACAATTCCCTTTTTTTTTGCTCCTGATTCTCCCCTCAGGCTCTTCCCTCTTTCTTCCTTCAATTTTCTGTTTCCTCCACTTTTAACTTCCTATCTCATATTTCTCTATATATTATTATTATTTATAGTTATTTTATTATTATTTAATATTGTCATTGTATATTTCATTGTGAGTTGGCACATATGAAGGCTGTAAGATAATTTTGGAAACTCGGGGCTCTCCTTACCTATATTCAGACTTTGGGATGGAACTTACATTCCTAGACCAGCAGACAAGCTTCTTTACAAACTGAGCTATCTTGGCCACACTGACTTTATCTGTTTAAAACATTCTTTGTCCCTGTCAGTCCCAGGTTCAGTACATCTATAATGATTTTTCTTGACTTCAATCAATATGCAATTGAATGAAGCTATTTTTAGTAGAAATGCATATTACACAAATAGAGATAAAGTTTTCAATATACCACCCATACTTTTGGACACTGCTATAACGATTTTGGAATGTCACTGAGATCCATAACATCTTAAAGACAATATTTTATTTTTAAAAATATCATAATTTGAAGGGAAAGTATTCTTTGTATATAGGTGTTGACACAATGAAGTTTTACAAAAATGGGTAAAGGTGTACAGGCTACATAGATACTGTACACAAATTAAAACTTGATTACATATTTGAAAATTGAAGATGAACATGATGTTACCAAAGGTAAAATTAAAAGGAGAAGGAATGAATAAGTAACCAATTCTTAGTCTTTAGTTAATTTTTGCCTCTATAAATAATTAACTATTGAGACATGTTGGAGAGTAGGGGATTGGTATTAACCCTTCCCAGAGTTCTGAGAATCCAAGGATGGAACAGTGACTTCAACTCCACTCTGTCAAGGGCCTCATGGTAGGATTACAAAATGGTAAAGAGCTATGTCAGGGCCAACAATCACTTAGCCTATCAAGAAGAGAAAGCTAACAGTCAGGTTTCTACTTCTTTTTGTTTGGCATCTTTGTTTTTTCATTGGATATTTTCTTTGATTACATTGCAAATGGTATCCCCTTTCTCAGTGACCCCTCCCACAAAACACCATATCCCATCCCCCTGCCCTCCAGGCTTCTACTTCTATTACCTACTTAGTTTTCAGAAAACTTAGGAGTCCCTTAGAGGTATCTCACCACACCCAAGGGATAAACCTCTGATGACCATAACTAACATCATCCATAAGTTCCCACTCACCTCATTGAATCTATATGACATTCCCAACTCTCACCTCACACCAGATTTGGAAAACATGAGGCTTTTGGGAATATCACAGCAGTGGACAAGACTTCATTATCTGTGTCTCAACTACCTTTTTTGTTCTTTCTTTAGTTAATGCTTTAGAAAGAAGGCAGTGTGGTGTGGAACATAGAGATCAAATTTTGGATTCTGTCCAATCTATTTCCAGTTTTAAAGTACCAATTAGGAGCCAAGTATAACTAGGGAACATATTGTCATCTTAATATCTGTCACTTCCTATATAGTGGGAGGATTTTAATAAACTGTGTTCTCTAGATTTGAAATATATATTTGAAAAATGTTGATGACAACACTGTCTAGCACATAACAACCAAAGAATTAAGAACTGTCTTAGTCAGGGTTTCTATTCCTGTACAAACATGACCAAGAAGCAAGTTGGGGAGGAAAGGGTTTATTTGGCTTACTTCCACATTGCTGTTTATCACAAAGGAAGTCAGGACTGGAACTCAAGCAGGTCAGAAAGCAGGAGCTGACACAGAGGCCATGGGGGGATGTTCCTTGCTGGCTTGCTTCTCTTTGCTTGCTCAGTCTGCTCTCTTATAGAACCCAAGACTTCCAGCCCAGGGATGGCACCACCCACAAGGGGCCCTACCCCCTTGATCACTAATAGAGAAAATGCCCTATAGCTGGATCTCATGGAGGTACTTCCCCAACTGAAGCTCTCTTTTCTGTGATAACTGCAGCCTGTGTCAAGTTGACACATAAAACCAGCCAGTACAAGGACCAATGTAGCAAGCTTTTATTTTTATACTGTTCATTGATAACCTGTTCTTTTAAAAGTTTATATTGAAAATTTTTTTCATAAAATATATTCTGATCATCTACTTGTCTCTCACTTCCAATAAAACACCACCTCCTACCCCACCTAACTTCATGCCTTCATTCTTTCTATTTAGAAAAGGAACAGTAAAACAAACCAACAAGGAAGAGAAAAAAATATAGAAAAATAAAACAAACAAGACACACACACACACACACAAAATCATTAAAAAAAGAAAGTAATAACACCATATATACATTCAAAGGCCCAATCAAATCAGTATGGAACAAAAAAAAACTGATAAAGCACCAATTTTGTGTTGATCATCTACTGATAGGTATGGACTCTACCCTTAAGTGTGGTTTATGTACTCAGTAAGATTTACTGCAGAGAACTAATTTTTCCTTTTTTAGCAGTTTTCAATTGGAGACAGCCCTCTTGTTAGGTATGTGAAATCATTTCCCCTGGCAGTGCTGGAACCCAGTTTGTATTGGTTCTGTTCAGAGCCTATATATGAACTCTCAGTCTTTCTGAATTCAGTTTTGCATCAGTCTTATGTTTGGAAGACACAGTTTCTTTGGTAACAACCATCCCCTATGGCTCTTCTAAAGTTTTGTTTTGCTATTTTACATAGATCTCTGAGTATTGAGAAGAGGGACTTATTGAAGGCCTCTCATATAGCCTAACTGTTCCAAAATCTCTCAATCTCTGCTTGTCCAATCTTTTCAGTTGTTCTAATCTACTTCAAGAGGAAGTGAGACACTGATCTATGGATGACTATAGCAGAATTTTATGGGGAATCATTTTGTTGTTTTGTTTCTTTAGAAGAAAAATATTATTTTGTTTTTCCCTGGGGCTATAGTTTATCAAGTCTGTTTCTTTACCAGACATGTGTTAGGATACAAAAATCATTGAAGGAAGACCCCAGACTCAAACAGTATGCAAAGACAAAGAGCATTTATTCTGTAGAAATTGCCAGCATGGATGTGTCAAGCATTCATCAAAATGGTGACCCTAGTCAAAGGCACACAAGCCTTTTATAGGAAACTAGGGGAATTTTAGCAAACATTAGTGTACTGGCTGGTTTTGTGTGTCAACTTGACACAGGCTTCAGTTATCACAGAAGGGAGCTTCAATTGGGGAAGTGCTTCCTTGAGATCCAGCTGTGGGGCATTTTCTCAATTAGTGATCAAGGTGGTAGGGTACCTTGTGGGTGGTGCCATCCCTGGGCTGGAAGTCTTGGATTCTATAAGAGAGCAGGCTGAGCAAGCCAGGAGAAGCAAGCCAGTAAGGAACATCCTTCCATGGCCTCTGCATCAGTTCCTGCTTCCTGACCTGCTTGAGTTCCAGTCCTTATTTTCTCTGGTGATCAAAAGCAATATTGAAGTAAGCTAAATAAACCCTTTCCTCTCCAACTTGCTTCTTGGTCATGATGTTTGTGCAGGAATAAAAACCCTGACTAAGACAATTAACTAATCTAAAACTCCATTAGTGGGTGCTGGGGAAGTAATATGGGTTGGTTTCTGCTTTGCTGCTTTGTTAATTTCACTATATTTATTGAGGCCTTGAGGAAATTCCAGGAACCAGCTCAGCTCCAGCCTTGTTATTTCCTTTGGTCAGATGTCTCAGGAACTGACTCCCAAGAACTTACCCTCTCTTGTTAGAGGCATCAATTATTAATAGCTCACTGTTAGTATCTCCCACTGAGAAGCCGAATCTGCTTCCATGGGAAACTGAGACTTTTTTTATTTTCAAAATTTCACCCCTCATTCTCTGCTCGAAATTTGTTACTGAATCAAATGCTTGATTCTTCAGTTTCTTTCAAGGTCTGAGTTATTGGTCAAGGGGTAAATTAGGGACTAAGAACTGTAAATTTTATTGCTGAAATGTGGGCTTTTTTTTTTGACTCACCATTTCAGCCTGTAAGCTGGGGCAATGTATATTGTATTTTTCTTCTGTAATTGGTTCCTGCTGACATTAGGACACTGCCTTTTGGAGACCAAGGAAGATTAAAATGCTATTCAAAGGCAGGTCAATTGGGGCACTTATCAGAAGCATCGGGTTAGATGATCCAGCTGAAAGATGGGGAAGCATAACACTAGCTGGACTAGTTAACATCACCTTTTAGCAAGTCTAGAATTCAGCAGCTTGCAGTCCTCAGGTATTCTCTGGCTAGAGTCTGTCAGGCAAGTGAAAATCTGCTGGGACAAATTTCAGCTAGGGATAGAGGTTAAAATTTTGTAGTAATTAGAGAAGGTTAGAAATCCCAAGAATAAGGGGAAAATCCCATTTTCAAGAACAGGCAGATTTACTTACATGGAGTGCATTTGATCTATGGCAGGTAGATCTAAATCTTATGACTTAATAATCTCTTTAGGGTTATGTGAATGTTAACAAAAAAACATTCATATTCACCATTATATTAAAATCCAGGTGTCCTCTATTTGTTCACAGTTTAGACTAGGTACTGACAGAGGGTGAGATACTTGGGTAATTAGACCCAGTGGCTAGAGTACTGAAATCCTGGTAGTGTCTTTTGTTATTGTGCCCTTCTCTTCTTAGAGACCCTGGGAGGCAATGTTAGGATTTGAGAGTCTCTGTCTGTCATAGTAATTTTAAATATATTAAATACCATGTTCCACATTTCTCTGATTGCTTTGAGGGCTAATATCTACTTATATCTAACTTATATCTAAGTTAAACAAATTTGTCTTTTCTTAGTTATCTGTATCAAACAATACCTTGCAAACATAAAACAAGAGACCAAGTAAATCTTTAACCTTATAATTAACTACATCAATACTTAACATGACTTTAATATAATTCTGAATGTATTAAAGGATATACTTATTTATAGGGTTCCTGACTAATAACATGTATTTCTTCATTATAGTAATTTTATGAGCTCATTTGGTTTGAGCCTTACAAATAATAATTCTGAAATGAAGTCTTTGAGTATGAAAATAAAACTTTTTAAACCATGAGCATAGCCCATAAAGAGACCAGGAACATTTTTTTAACCCTTTTACAGTATATCATCATAGAACATAGAACATAACGGTTTCCCATTTGATAAAGTTTAAGCTGTAAGCCAGTGTCAGGACAAAATAGATTAGCAAGTTGGAAAAAAAAAAGGCAAGGTCCATGGATGCGATCTGCACCTTGGGCTGAAAGAAGGGGCTTCTGCAGCCTGGCCAGAGCTCAGGCAAACTGAGAGGGAGAGGTGGATGGCAAGAGCCAGCAATTTTTAATCTGTCCAGTGTTTACCCCTTCAATCTATGACAGACAGAAAACATCAGGAACATATATCTAATTGACATTATATTGCATTAATTAATAGCTGTATTTGTAAACAAAAAACTTCTGTTATATTTATTGCTATCCTTAGATCTATAAGCATCACAATAGGGATTGCCACAGACCTTCTTATCATAATTGTCTCCCCCATTGGTTTATAACCCAATTGCTGTTGTCCAATAAAACTTCAATGTATCCATCACAAACTAACAAAGACATTTTAATCATTTAATAAATATTAAAATGTCCCATAGTTTTACATACATTTACTCATTCTTTTAGAAGACAAAGCCAATTTTAACTGTTCAAACAATTCAGTATCTATAAAATCAATATGAAGTGCATTACCATAAAGTTTGTCTGTCAGCACATGAAATCATGGAGCTGCAGCTTCAATACCTCAACAAAGAAACATGTTTAATTGTTATCTTTTATACTTCTGATTTCTAGGATGGAAACTGCATGAAAATATTATCCCAATATTTTCTAGAGACCTTGGTTGGCTCATGCCATGTTGTTGCCCAGAATGGCTTTAACCCTGAGTTGTTTTAAACTAACTTTTGTCACTGATATTATACATTATTAAACACAGATCATAAATTATAAATTAATATTGTGCAACCAAGACATGGAAAACATAGTAAACTTGTATATTTGAGACTGGGCAGAATTAAACGTGCAGCAGCCACATACATTTACACATTTAAACTGAGAGACAAAAGGTTTTTTCTTTTTTTTTTAACTGCAATTTTAAGGGAGGCACCCCTTCTTACCTGTTGAATCCATTTCTCCCAGGCACAGATGTTTTGTAGGTATCAGCTTTCTTACCGGAGAGCCTGAGAAGCTGCTGGCCCCTTCCAGAGCAGTGTGAACAGACCAAGCTGGCTTGCTGCCAACTTGGTCTTGATGCAGGTGGGAGGCAAGGCTCCGAGGGCGGCACCAGCTTATCAGTTTTTGTTCTCCCACTTCAGCCACTTCTTTTCTAAATACTCTTGAAATGAGGTTACACTAAGTCAAGGGGTGAACAGCCAGCAGACAAAGTTTGTACATTTTCCCCTCCAACGGGACCCAGACATTCCACAGTACAGAACTTAAGCTATTTTTTAAAATAGTTTAGTAGACTGTCTGGCCTTTCTTTCCTGCAAAAAAAAGTGGCTAGCTTTCCTGGCCACAATGTTAAGCTTAGATTCTCTTCCAGGGATCTGAAGTGCTTGAGTGTAAGTGGACTAGGTCCAGTGGCTGTCAATTCCAATCAGGTAGAGGTTGGTTGCCCCACCCCCATTGTTTGTGTCACTATTGCAGTAGTCTATCATGCAAGAACAGCACCACTTAGATCACAGGATTTGTAGCTGGTTGTGGATTACCTTTTTTCTTTGGTAGCACTCATATACCTCAAATACTAAAAGTCAACATTCAGTAGGGTATGAAAGCTTCACTTAAACACAAGCTTGACTTTTTCATATTTAAAATTATGTAAGTGCCATTTTCAGCAATAGGTCCTGACCATCAGCTAGTGGGTAGCAAACAATAATGGTCACAGTAGCGTGAGGGTTTGTTGGATTGTTATGAGGTTCCTTTGGCAAGAACTTGATTAGATGCTCAATTAGATGTCATCCATTCCTGGTCCCTGTAGTTTCACTTGATGGGGGCTAAAAAGGCTGGTTAGGTAGTTAGGTCTTTGTTGCCACATTATTTGGATATTCCATTTAGATTTATTTCATATATAAATATATAAACACACATCATATATATAAGAAACTTCTGTGTATTAGGTTTTCATATGATCCATTAAATGTCTCTTAGTAATTGATAGATTTTCTCCCTGGGTATATGCCCAGGAGTGGTATAGCTGAGTTCTTTGGTATTACTATGTCCAATTTCCAGAGGAACTACTAAACTGATTTCCAGAGTGGTTGTACCAGCTTGCAATTCCACTAACAATGAAGGAGTGTTCCTTTTTCTCCACAACCTCGCCAGCATCTGCCATTCGGACTAGGTGAGGTGGGATCTCAGGGTTGTTTTGATTTGCATTTCCCTAATGACTAAGGATGTGGAACATTTCTTTAGGTGCTTCTCAGCCATTCGATATTTGTCAGTTGAGAATTCTTTAGCTCTGTGCCCCACTTTTTAATTGGGTTATTTGTTTTTCTGGAGTCTAACTTCTTCTTGAGTTCTTTGTATATATTGGATATTATCCCTCTATCAGATATAGGATTGGTAAAGATCTTTTCCCAATTTGTTGGTTGCCATTTTGTCCTACTGTCAGTGTCTTTTGCCTTACAGAGACTTTGCAACTTTATGAGATCCCATTTGTTGATTCTTGATCTTAGAGCATAAGCTATTGGTGTTCTGTTCAGGAAATTTTCCCTTGTACCTATGTGCTCGAGGCTCTTCCCCACTTTCTTTTCTATTAGTTTGAGTATATCTTGTTTTATGTGGAGTTCCTTGATCCACTTGGATTTGAGCTTTGTACAAGGAGATAAAAATGGATCAATTAGCCACCTTCTACATGCTAACCACCAGTTGAGCCAGCACTATTTGTTGAAAATGCTGTTTTTTTTCCCACTGGATGTTTTTAGCTCCTTTGTCAAAGATCAAGTGGCTATAGATTTGTGGGTTCATTTCTGGGTCTTCAATTCTATTCCATTGATCGACCTGCCTGTTTTCCCCCTGAGTTTCTTATATTATGACTTCCTTCTGTCTACTGGATCTTTAACCCTCTGATTCCAGTCTAGCCCCTGTCTTTCCATAACTATATAATCAATTTCCCCTTTCTTGGAAGATCATACCCTCCACACTAGTACTTTATACTAATCTCTGTGGTGAGATGGATGATGGCCTGCTTATCAAAGGTTTGAAAACAAATATCCACACTTACTACATTTGTCTTTTGGGGTCTGGGTTAACTGATTCAGAATGATTTGTTTTTCTGTATCCATTCACTTGTTTACAGATATAGAGGCTGTTTTCAATTTTTAGCTGTCATGAATAGAGTGTCAAGGATCATGGATGAACAAATGTCTCTCTAGATGTCTACAGAGTACTTTGGAGGTATATGTAAGAGAGTGATATAACCAGATCTTGAGATAGTTATTCACAGCTTCCTGAAGAAACACCACTGCAGATGTTTTCAGTCCCACCAGTAATTTATCCATTTTATGAATTGTCAGTTTTTTGTTTTTTTTTTAAGAAAATGGATCTTAGCATTCTGACTGGTGTAGAATGAAGTATCAAAGTAGTTTGATTTGCATTTTGGTGATTATTAAAGATGTTTAATTTTTTTGAATGTTTCCCAGACATGTGTGTTTTATTTTTCTATGAACTTTATGCTTAGTTCTATACCCATTTTTCCTTAGGTTATTTGATTTCTTAAATGTCCATTTTTTTAGTTATGTATTATATTTTAGATATTCACCCTCAATAGGATGTGTAATTGGTAGACAGATTGTTGGGCACCATACCACTTTATTCTAATAATGGTGTCCTTTGTCATGCAGAAGATACTCAATTTTGTGAGGTCCAATTTATTTTTTATTTATTTATTTTTTTAAGTCTTTAACAAAACATTTAATTGAGTTTTATTTTATGATAAAGTTTCTGGGCTATCGACAATATTAGCATTGTGTAAAGGATTTAACAAAACAAATTGACATTCAATTCATTTCTAGAGGCTTATATGGTGGAATTTTAAGTTACAGCAAGACACAAAGATAGCCCAATGTTGTTCATTATTGGCCATAGGTAGGAGTATATGGAAATTCACTAGATTTTGGATGAATCATGCGATTTGAGCATGAGTTCCCACTTGTTGTGAGTACATCCATATATATGTTTCATCTTCGCATGAAAACTATTTTATGAAACAGTTGCTGAAACAATTAAATGTTCTTGCAAACTTGTATAAGAAAACTACTAGAGAGAAGACTTTGAGTCAACTAAAGTAGGGAAGAGTGTACCCCAAGATCACTGCTATAGAAGCCATTCTTTTTTTTTTTTAAATTATATATTTTCATTATTTACATTTCAAATGTTATCCCCTTTCCTGGTTTGCCCTCTGGAAAAAAAAAACATATTCCCTCCCCCTGCTCACCAACCTACCCTCTCCAGCTTCCCGGCCCTGGCATTCCCCTATACTGGGGCATAGAGCCTTCTTCACAGGACCAAGGTCCTCTCCTCCCATTGATGACTGACTAGGCCATCCTCTACTTCACATGAAGCTGGAACCTTGAGTCCCACCATGTGTACTCTTTGGTTGGTGGTTTAGTTCCTGGGAGCTCTGAGGATACTAGTTAGCTCATTAGGAACAACAACTATTTTGTTCCTCCTACAGGCCTCCAAACCCTTCAGTTCCTTGGGTCCTTTCTCTAGCTCCTTCATTGGACTGTGCTCAGTCCAGTGAATAGCTGTGAGCCTCTATTTCTGTATTAGTCAGGCACTGCCAGAGCCTTTCAGGAGATAGCTATATCAGGCTCCTGTCAGCCAGCACTTGCTGGCATCTACAATAGTGTCTGGGTTTGGTGATTGTATATGGGAAGGATACCCAGGTGGGGCAGTCTCTGGATTGTCCTTCCTTCACTCTCTTTAACTTTGAAGGGATCAACACAGACAGAATGTAGAGGCTCCAGGAGACTCAGAGAGGAGTCTGCTCCCTTCCTCTAATTCAAGGAGAAGTTAAAGAGAGGTCTAAAAAGCTCAAATGAGGTTCAATTTATTAATTTTTGTCCTTAGAGTCTATGCTACCAGTGTTCTATTCAGAAAGCCTCTGGCAATGGTGTCAAGGGTAATCTTACACAGTCTCTCTTTTATTAGATTTTCTATTGATGTCATTGATCTATTTTGAGTTGTGTTTTGTGCAATGTGATACATAAGGATCTATTTGCATTCTTCAACATGTGTACATGCTCCATTCATTGAAGATGCCTTCTTTTATCCAGTGTGTAATTCTATTTTGTCAAAACACCAGTATAGCTTTTAAAATAGTTTTTCAACCTATTGATATCTCAAACTAGTATCTGTGTTCAAGAAAATGCAATGGTAAAAAGATGATTTGATTTGTTTTCTCAAAAGGACTACAGGCTAGAACTGTTGTACAGAGTGACTCCTAAGATTTGTTTAATTGAAGCATAGTCGTGAAAACATAATATTTTCATGGCTGCGGACTGATGCCCCAGTGACCCTCTTCCCAGTCTGTGAAGATGGTGAGGTGAACAAGGAGCACAGTGCAAGCTGTTGATTCAAAAGTTTACATGGGTATGTGAACGGGAGGGAAGGAAGTAAAGTCAAATATGCCAACAAACAGGCATTTCCCCAGAGGTCAGCAGTTGTGTTTTAAAAAGAGTCTGCAGATTATAAGAAAGAAATGAAAGGTAGATTTGACAATTTTCCTTATTACATACATTGATTTATAGAGATGAAATTTTCTGTTATAAACCCTGCATTTCTAAGGCTTGGGTTAAGTTGTGATAAACAGAGGTGCGTCTTCCCCAGAAATGGCTATGCATTTGTTCTCCCAAATATCAAGTGGCATGGATATTGAACATACTGATTTAATGGCTTTTGATATTTATATTTCTAAATAATATATAAATAGTGGAGAATTATAAGTTTAAAGAAGTAGTTAGCAATTTATTTTTAATTATAAGACAAATTCTTGATAGAGATATACTCATCTAAAATCAAAGAAAAATGATACTAGCAAAACTGTTAATTTATATATTTCAAACTAATATGGAATACTTATATTTATCAGTGAAAACTTTATTCATCTAAAATTCAAAGTATAAATTAAATTATACTAGCAATGTGTTAACTTATATATTTCAAATCAACATGGAATATTTATCAGTGAAAACTCACTTTTAAAGGAAGTATACATTAAATAAATGGTAAGATAAGTCAACATCTGTTAGGTTCAGATTAATTTCTTTCTATTTATGTTCATTTAATAATATGTCCACCATTTTTACAATTGATATAAAAATATATATTGTTTTGAACATAATAAAAAATAGACATTAATGTTTAAATATATATCTTCATGTTACCTCTTCCAATGAAAGATTTAGATCCATATTATCATTTTATTCATTGATTAAATTTATATTTGCCTTTTCATATTCATTTTCTATTGGATATTTTATTTATTTACATTTCAACTGTTATCCTCTTTCCCAGTTTCCCTCCCTTCCAGAAACACACTATCACATCCTCCCTCCCCCTGCTTCTACGAGGGTGTTCCTCCACCCATCTATCCACTCCCACTCCCCTGCCCTAGATTTATCTATAGTGGGGCATCTATTGAGCTTTTATAGGACCAAGGCCCTCTGCTTCTATTGGTGCATGACGAGGCCATCCTCTGCTTCATATGCAGCTGGAGTCATGTGTAATCTTTTGTTGAAAGCTTAGTCCCTGGGAGTTCTATGGGATTGGGGGGTCTGGTTGGTTGATATTGTTGGTTCTTCCTATGGAGTTGCAAGCCCCTTCAACTCCTTCAGTTCCTTATCTAACTCCTCTATAAGGGACCCTGTGCTCAGTCCAATCGTTGGCTGCTAACATCCACTTCTGTATCTGTAAGGCTTTGGCAGGGCCTCTCAGGAGACAGCCATATCTGTCTCCTTTCAGCAGTCACTTCTTGACATCCACAATAGTGTCTGGGTTTGATAACTGTATATGGGATGAATCCCCAGGTGGGACAGTCTCTTGGTGGCCTTTCCTTTAGTATC
The DNA here is from genome assembly GCA_019843855.1 of Hylomyscus alleni. NCBI lineage: Eukaryota > Metazoa > Chordata > Mammalia > Rodentia > Muridae > Hylomyscus > Hylomyscus alleni. The sequence continues at coordinate 14,912 of JADRCC010577117.1, forward strand.
TGCTCTATACTTTATCTCCAAATTTGCTCCTGTGAGTATTTTGTTCTCCTTCTAAGAAGGGCTGAAGCACCCATACTTTCGTCTTCCTTCTTATTGACCTTCATGTGGTCTGTGAATTGTATCCTGGTTATTTGGAGCTTTTTGGCTAGGATCCACATATCAGTGAGTGCATATCATATGTTTTCTTTTGCAATTGGATTACCTCACTCAGAAAGATATTTTCTAATTCTATCCATTTGCTAAGAATTTCATGAATTCATCATTTTTAATAGCTGAGTACTACTCTGTTGTGTAAATGCACCACATTTTCTGTATCCATTCCTCTGCTGAAAGACATCTGGGTTCTTTCCAGCTCCTGACTACTATAAATAATGCTGCTCTGAACATAGTGGAACATGTCTCCTTATTACATGTTGAAGCATATTCTGGGTATATGACCAGGAGGAGTGGTATAGCTGAGTCCTCAGGTAATATAATGTTCAATTTTCTGAGGAACCACTAAACTGACTTCCAGAGGGATTGTACCAGCTTGAATTCCCACCTGTAGTGAAGGAGTGTTCCTTTCTCTAACTTCTCGACAGGATCTACTGTCACCTGAGTTTTTGATTTTAGCCATTCTGACTGATGTGAGGTAGAATCTCAGGGTTGTTTTGATATGCAATTCCCTGATGACTAAGGATTTTATACATTTCTTTAGGTGCTTCTCGGTCATTTGATATTCCACAGTTGAAAATTCATTGCTTAGCTCTGTACCCCATTTTTAATAGGGTTATTTGGTTCTCTGGAGTTTAACTTCTTGAGGTCTTTGTATATATTGGATATTAGCCCTCTATCAGATATAGGATTAGTAAAGATCTTTTCTCAATCTGCTGGTTGGCCTTTTGTCTTTTTGACAGTGTACTTAGCCTTACAAAAGCTTTGCAATTATATGAGGTCCCATTTGTCTACTCTTGATCTTACAGCACAAGCCATGGATGTTCTCTTCAGTAATTTTTCTCTTGGGCCCATATATTTGAGGCTCTTCCCCACTTTCTCCTCTATTAGTTTCAGTGTATTTGGTTTTATGAGGAGGTCCTTGATCCTCTTGGACTTGAGCTTTGTACAAAGAGATAAGAATGGGTTGATTTGCATTTTTCTACATGCTAACTGCCAGTTGAGCCACCACCATTTGTTAAAAATGCTGTCTTTTTTCCACTGGATGGTTTTAGCTCCTTTGTCAAAGATCAAGTGACCATATGTGTGTGGGTTCATTTCTGGGTCTTCAGTTCTATTTCATTGAATTTCCCTGCCTGTTACTGTACCAATACCATGCAGTTTTTATCACTATTGCTCTGTAATAATGTTTAATATATTTATTTTGCTCCCGAAAATACATGACATCTCAAATAGCCAACTCTGTGATTTATTTCGTTCTTGTAGGACTTTGGAGATGATGGATCCCTGTATATCACCAAGGTTACCACAGTTCACATGGGAAATTATACCTGCTATGCAAATGGGTATGAAAATGTCCGTCAGACACACATCTTCCAAGTGAATGGTAAGAAGCATGGATTTACTGTCACCAGTTTTGCTAAGCTGATGATATCACAGTGGATTGGACAGTACCTTAATTTTAGCAAGGTTCAAATTTTTGATTTTTGTACTTACTGTTAGTATACTATCATTTGTTTTTAAGACCCCACCTGATTAACACTATACGCTAGTCATAATTTAGTCATCATAAACTATTTCGAAGTAATATCTTAAAGCATAGGATGGAAATTATCGGTTTTAGTTGAAAATATCAATCATCAGGCAAACATGAGTTTTAGAAACCCATAAGATTAGCAATTTAGAATTTTAAATCATAACAGCTGTTTAATTACTATTACTATCATTATAGGAATACCTTACTTATTTTTGAGTCTTGGTATCTGTTGTAACTCCAATACTTGTAGAGGAAGAAAGATTGCGAGTTGATGGCTATCCTTAACTATAAAATGAGTCTAGCTTGGGAAACATGGAGCATTGTCTTAGTTTTTTTTTTTTTTTTTTTTTTTTTTTTGGTGTGTGTGTATGTATGTATGTGTGTGTTTGTTTGTTTACCACAGTATTATTTATGTGAGGCACATTTTTAGTGGTTTGGAATGTTAATCAAAAAAATTTTATTTAGCACAAGTTTAACTTGAGTTGACATAGGATGCTAAGTATCATGTCTTATTAGTACTATGTTCTATACTTTATTATATGTAATATTTATTTACTCTGTGATCAAGAAGAGGTTGCTTTGAGAGGTTAGACAGTTTGACTGACATGCAAGCCTGCATTTGTAAAAGAAACATGAGGCTATGAGTATAAAGGCATGCCCTAGGGTCTTCTGGATTCACATCCACATTGGGGTTTCCTTTCCATGTGTCCTGAAAAGCTATAAAAAATATTTGTTGTGGAGAATAGAATATTTTAATTTTTTATTGGATATTTTCTTTATTTACATTTCAAATGTTATCCCCTCTGGAACTCCACTATCCCTTCCCCCTTCCCCCTGCCTCTATGAAGGTGCTCCCCACCCACCCACCCTCTCCCACCTTCCCACCTTGACATTCCCCTACACTGAGGCATAGAATCCCCACAGGACCAAGGGCTGCTCCTCCCACTGATGTCCAACAAGGCTATTGTAGTCACTTGGAAATAAGTTCTTATGCCCTAGCATGTAGTGTCAGCTGTTCAGTGTCATACAACAGGGGTCATATTTGGAACCTGCTTAATGAGGGACTGAAAACACAAGTCTTAGAGATATGAGGGGAAGGTTAGGTAAATAGGGCTATGAAAAAAAAGAGCAAACAAAGAGACTAGATAGTTATTGATGGAAAAATCAAGTGTTCAAGTGAGATGTCTGGCAGGCCTTGCTGTGTATTTAGATTCTTAATTTAACATTTGAATCAAATCAAGCACAAGCTCTATTAAATAACTTAAGAATGGATATAGATAGTATGTGAAGTCAGAGACTTGAGCCTTGGATCTGAAATTTCAAGGAAGAGAAAGAAACCATAGGAACAGTGAGTGTAAGGAAACCCAGGTCCAGGAATGTAATTAAGAAAATGCTCTAAAATTCTGGAAAATGGGACTAGGTGTTTAGCTACATTCCTAAAGGGCTTATGTAGCAAGCTTGAAAGTCATGTGCTCAATTCAAAATACCAGCACTCCACAGATGAAGACAGGAGAGTCTGAAATTAAACTCTTCCTCAGCTATATGGGAATTTGAGGCTAGCTTAGGACTCACTTATAAAAAGACATTAATAACAATAATGCTGAAAATGGGTAGTCTGATGGTCTTGGACACTCAAGAGTAGCAGGTACAGCCTGTGGCTTCTGTTGGGGGGAACTCAGCAGGTAACTAGCATTAGCTCTAGTTTGAAGTCAGTTTTCATGGGAATCTGTAAAGAACCCAAAGCCATGGCATACTCTGAGTTTCAGGTGCTTTGAACAGGACCGACCCCTGAGCCATTTTTTCCAGTTGACCCCATGCTGTGGGTGCTTACAGTATATATGCATTAGGCCTGGCGTAACTGACATAGAAAGCCCTGTCCACATTTCTCTCTTAGTAGTAATTGACTTAATGGACCAGTATAGCTCCATGAACTTTCCTACTGTTGGTGGAATTACAGCATAAATGTTCTACTTCACGCTATTGCAAACAGTTAATTTTTGTCTCCTAACACCACTTCCTGTCCATCTCAGTCCTCCTCCTTTCATACTAGCCACTTGGTCCTTCTTTAACCAGCCTAGTTCAAATTCCATCTTCATTAGAACTATATTTTAAAATATAAAAAGTATAAATCCCCAGTCTTCATCAGTTATTTGGAAAGTGTGGTTTTCTCAGACAAGCTGGAGAATGTGCTGCAGGGAGCTTGTGACACATGGGTGTTCAGGTCATGTACATGACTGCCCTTCAGTGGTTCCTCCTCTTTGTTCCTTTTTGACACAGGTTTATTCAGAAAGTCATCTTTCAGAAAGGCATTGAGCTCCAGGTGGAAAATTCAAGGCCCTGAGCCAAACTTTGGATTTCTATGTTGTAGGGCTCATGCCCAGGCACCATCTTCGTTCTGTTTTATCCCCTCTTGTGAATGAACTGTTTGCTCTCTGACGTCACTTTTTTTTTTCCAAAAGTGGATTATGGTTGAAAGAGAAAAGGGAGCCCTCTAACATGAAGCCCCATCTACCATCGATGTTAACCTTATGGAGTATTACAAGAAATTCGAAGCAAAGAGTTATCATCTCTGTGGAATTCTGCTTCTCCATTCCTAAGTATATAGATCCTCAAGTCAGTTTCAAACTAGATGCAATACTAGCTATTTGTGTAATTATATTTAAATCACTTTGAGTTCCCAATGCCAGCTTTCCTGAGTAGATTGTGGTTGAAGTCATCAAAATCGTATGCTGAAACAAAAGCAAGAAGGCAAAGCAACCTAAGTGCTAGATCTGAGTACTTAAGCATAGAATTGAACCATTTTAAAAACAGTTTTTGTATGTGTATGTGTGTTTGGGTTAAACTACCAATACACTTTACGTATGTTTGTATAGCATATGTGTGTGTGTTGGTACTTGATATATGAAGTACATAAGTTGTGAAAGGCTTAGGGAATTTAGAACTTTGCCTCAGGCATGCACATCCACAAACTCATACAAACACAGAAACAAAATAAACTCTTTATTCCATAGGTTCATTCTGTCCATGGTATATTTTCACACATTTTAAAGATTGCTTGATTAAATGAACTATTTCTCTACTACTCCTATGTATGTATGTGTGTAGGTGTGTGTGTATATATGAAGTATATGTTTATTTATTTTAGTAGGCATTGTGTCTTAACTGATCCAGGAGGCCAACTATTTACTCATTTTACACTTTAAAATATTTACTGCTTTTACATTTGTACATAAAATTCATAAAATATATTCTGACCATGGCTTAGTCTCATCAGATCCTCAAGATCTCCCTTCATATAATCCATATGTTATTTCTCTCTGCGTGTTTAGAAAACAAACAGGAAAATAAATTAAACAAACCTAGGATTTAAAAACCAACATTAAGCAGGACAAGAAACACACATACACTGGCACACCCCCAAACATATCAACAATAGACACACAGAGCAAACAAGCTCACAGTACCCATACACATATGCGTGTGTACACATACCGGCACACACAGGCACGTCAAAACCAAATTAATATAGAAATGCAGAATCAGAAACCATAATACAAAATCAAAATTCGAGTAAGATAAAAGATCATAAAGTAAAGCAATATGAGACAAGAAAAAATATCTACAAAAGCACCACAGAATTTGTTTCCTGCTGGCCATCTACTCCTGGACATAGTGCCTACCTTTTAGTGAGTTTTATATACCCTGTGAAATTCCACTAGAGAACAGGTACTACTTTTTCCTTGGCACATGGTTGTCAATTAGTGATAGTCTTTTGGTAAGATATGGGAGAATGTTTTCAATTCTCCTGCTCAGAGTAGGGACCCCTTCTGGCTTGAACCTGTGCAGGTCCTGTGCGTGCTGCTGCAGTCTCTAGGAGTTTATTTCTATGTTAGCCTCACAGTATCTGTAAAAGCCATTTGTGTTGGTGTTATCTGTCAACTCTAGGTCTTACAATATTTCTGACTTTTCTTTCACATTGTTCTCTGAGATTCGAAGGCCAGAATTTGATGATGATATCACCCTAAGAACTGAGTGTTCCAATATTGCTTACTCTCGGGCATGACCCACTTACAACTCCTTGTATAAGTGTACCACATTTTCTTTATGCATTCACTTATTGATGGACGCCTAGGCTATTTTAATTTCTGGCTGGCTATTAAGGGTAGACAAACAATGAACATGAATGAGCAGGTTTCTCTGCAGCAGCAAGCAGAATCCTTATGCCTAAGAAGAGTGTAACTGGATCTTGGGTTGATCTGTCTGCAACATTCTGAGGAAGTATCTCATTTGATCCCATAGTGCCTCTGACCTATGCAAATATGGATTTGTTTGCATTTTCTAAATACAACCAACATGTTTAGCCAGCACCATTTGTTGAATATGCTCTTTTTTCCCAATGTGTATATGTAAATGCTTTGTCAAAAATCAGGTGTCAGATAGAATCCAGGAGTTATTCAATAGTACTGTATCCTTCAAAATATAAGCTATATCCAAATATGTGGTCAGTTTTAGAAAATGTTTCATGAGCTACTGAGAAGAAGCTATATTCTTTTATGTTTGGATGAAGTGTTCTATAAAAATTTGCTAGATCCATTTGATATAGGACATAATAGAAATTAGATCTATAATTTCTCTATTTAAGCTTTGTCCAGATGAGCTGTCTTTGTTGAGAGTAGAGTAATGAAGTCACCCACTATCACAGGCATATGCTAATAGAATGAGGTACTGAGGAAAAAGATATGCCATTTGAGCTTCAAAAGATTTCTCCAAGCATTTTCGAAATTCTGCTAATAAGAAACAGTTTAAAGTATAAAGTAGATGGTATATGGCCCACATAGATTTTTTCCTATTTAGTGATTCTATTTCTACGATGATAAACTATTAGGGGCCAAAGCAACTCAAGGAGGAAAGAATTTATTTCATCTTATACTTCAATGTAATGAATAGCCACTAATGGAAGTCAATACAAGGAACTCAAGACAGGCACCAGAAGGCAGGAACTGAAACAGGGACCATGGAGGAATGTTGCTTATTAGATGATCTCCATGGCTTGTTTAGTTTGTTGTTGTTGCTTCTTTGTTTGTTTTTGTTTGGTTTGGTTGTTGTTGTTTAGTTGTTGTTAAATAATCACTATCACCCTGCCCAGGGTTGGTATCAGCCACAGAGAGCAGGGCTTCTCAACATCAACATTAATCAAAAAATGTCCCACAGGCTTCTCTGCAGATAAGTCTTCTAGGGTCATTTTCCAATTTTCTGAAGTTACCTTTTCCCAAAAGACTCTATCTTGAGTCAAACTGACAAAACACAAGCTAGAACCGGGTTCCTAAGAAACTCAGTAGCTCAAGTATTTTAAATTAGTTTCCTGCTTCTAGCCTTCAGGAAAAAAAACAAAGGAATCCTAGGATAAAGTAATACTGAGTGATTGAGTTCAGCCATCAGGGTCCACAACTTTTACAAGAAATATATTTTAAGGATTATAATATTTAATCCTATTTGAAGAAGCCAGAGTAGAAAATGAAATGTAAGTATAGAAGTAGGAATTTTTACTCCCATCCCAAGATCATAACGAGGAGGTTCACAGCACATAGAGATGAACTTTACTCAGCTATGAAATGAGGAGGATCTTGGTGTTTTAGACAGTATATCCCCTAGTGAAAGTTCCAGGAGGTCTTTGCTCACTAGCAGCCCATATATTTGAAAATGGCCATGGAAATTGTTTTTACCTTTTAACAGGAAAAAAAAAAAAGTAGAAGAAAGGGAAATGGCACCTCTAAACTCCTTGGGGCCTCCAGTCTCTTGAGGGTTAGGTTAAAGGTCTGGTTGGGTGGGGTTGGGGACATCTTCCTGAAGACAGGGGATAGGGAGGAGGTATAGGATGTTGAACCATCAGAGGGTGGACTTGCGGGGGGGGGGGGAGTGGATAAAATCTGGAGTGTAGAAATAAATAATAAATAAATAAATAAATAAAGACCAAGAAGAAAAAAAAAAAAAAAGAAAGGCAATTGACCTGTGAGAAAGGCTTAAAAGAGCTTTAATGAAAGCATCCAAAATACATTTCATTGACTATCTTTAAATTGAAAAGATCTTAATTTTTAATGACTGAGGAGAAATGAAAAAACAAAACCATGCTGATTAAATAGCAAGCCATTGTTATTCTAAAAGCTTCTTGTATGGCCAAGTACTTTGTATTTTGGTAATTAAGTAATGTCTACTTATAATAAAATATAGAAAATGTAGTATTCATTAAAATTACAAAGTAGCCCTAAATTAATTTACTATAGTATATATAAGCATTTTTAAACATTTTACTTTCTTTGTTTTTTGTGGTGTTTGGCATTTGTTATAATATCAAATATAATAAAAGAATAGTTGGGCACAAAGAAGACACATTGGCAAAGCACCAAGAATGTTTAGTAGACTGCAAAGCAGCTAGTATATTTATGGGTCTAATAAATTTCTATATATAATCTTTAAATTTTCTATCAAAAAATGCCTTGAAGAAATCAAATTATCATGTGGAATTTGAAATTCTACAGCCAGTAATCTATTTAATAATACTAAACAAATGTATTACCTGTTACAATGGCAGTCCCTGAACACTACCACAGGTAATGAAATACAGGAGTGCTTTAAAATGCAAAATTAAATTAAATATCTCAGTGTTCAGACAAAACAAAAGTCTACCAATAGCCATGTTTCTTTTCTGACAATGTACAATTAGATTGTTGAAATATAAGCATGCTTCTGTATCCTTGTTTGAAAAAGCATTATGCCTCTACCAAAGGATGTTGACTCTACACTGGAATTCATTTCATGCTTTTCTTTTCCCCTTTACATAAAGCAAACTGCCTTTAGATCTTAAGGTTACAATAGAGAATGTTTGAAAATTTTAAAATTCATCAATGTTTATTCTACCCACTAGGCAAAATGCTTGTCTATAATCACAACCAACTCATGTGTACGTTGCTGCTCTGACATTCAAATTCAACACATAATATTGAACGGATTAATTTTCCTATTCCTTGTCAAAAAACTTTTTTATATTTGAAAATCAGATTTTCTCAAAAAAAATCAGAAAATATTTCAAAGAAAATCCAATCACAGGGCCCTCAAAATTTATTCTTAACTACTGACAAGGGAATTTGGAAGAAATGACTGAAATAAGAGCTATGATGGGTTGGTTTGTTGATATTGTTCTTTCTATGGGGTTACAATCCCCTTCAACCCCTTCAGTCTTTCCCTACCTTTTCCATTGTGGTACCTGAGCTCAGTTCAATGGTTCAATCTGAGTATCTGGGTCTGTATTACTCAGGTGCTGGCAGTCTCTCAGGGACATGCATACCAGGCTTCTGCTAGCAAGTTCTTCTTGGCATCAGCAATAGTATCTGGATTTGGTGTCTGCAGATGGTTTAAATCCCTAGATGGGACTATCTCTGAATGACCTTACATTCAGCCTCTGCTCCATTTTTTTGTCACTACCTTTCATTTAGACAGGAACAATTCAGGGTTAAAAGTTGTGAGATGTGTGGGTGGCCCCATCCCTCAGCTGGAGCCCTTGCCTATTTACTGGAGGAGGTCTCTACAGGCTCTATCCCAGGGACTAAACCACCAACCAACATGGAAGAATCCATGACTCCAGCTACATAGGTAGCAGAGGTATCCATGGGTGGAGAGGCCCTTGGTCTTGTAGAGACTTGATGCCCCAGCATAAGGAGATGCTACAGCAGTGAGGCAGGAGACAGTGAGTGGGTGGAGAAGCACCCTCATAGAAGCAAAGGGGAGAGGAGGTGGGATGGGGGGATTGTGGAGGGGAAACCAGGTAGGGGATATCATTTAAAATGTAAATGAATGAAATGATACTTTTAAAAAAGAGTTCCTAACTAGAGAATGGGAGGGGAGTGGGCATAGGAGCTGTTGGAAGGATACTACCAGGGAGGGGGAGGGGAGAAAGTGATAAGGTACTTTGCCACTTAAAAACATCAAATAAGTAAATAAATAAATAAATAAATAGCAAAAAAAAAAAAAAAAAAAAAAAGAGTCAAGATGCGTTTGCTCCATGCACTATGGAACTAACCTTCCTGCTGTTCTACTAGCAGCATTAAGACCTCTGTTTAAGAGTAAACCTTGGTCAATATTGCCAAAGTTCAGAGAAGAATAAAATATTTCTGTAAGCTCCGAGAATCAGAAAGCTGGAAGAAAGGAGTTACCTGCCTTTTCATTGTCTGTACCATACGTTAGTTTATAAAGAATAGTCGTGAAAGGCTCTCCTTGCTTGGTTATTAGTTGGTCATTTTGAAGAAGAAAAGCACAAACCATCATCAAAAACTTGAATGAAGTACAAATTTTCAAGGCTCCTCTCTTAATAGAACAACAATTCTATGCTCAGTAAAGATCCACTTGTTTTAACAAATATTCCTGTTATGTTTGAAAATATTTCATTCCTAGGAAAATGGAAATTTGACTTGAATGTTTAAATTCCTGGTGAAATAGGAGAATGACTATCCCACATTGGGGGCTATCAGCTAATAAATTCTTACTCTTTTCCCTGTAAGGGCTCTGAGAAAGACATTATATATGAGTGCCTTCTTGTCCAACAGAGGCACTACAGGGGGATAACCACCACCTGGAGCCACTTGCTGTGATAATCTGTGTGTCTATCAGCTGTTTTCTTAGCAGAGGCAACACACTTATCATTGGACAGTCTTGCCCCAGGGGTAGACTGGTCATTGTGGAGGAAGTGAAATTCTCGTCTCCTGCAAAAGGGAGTGTTCAGTTGTATTCTACATAGCCTCTGAAAATGACCACTAGAATCAAGTCCTGATGCTTGTGAATCTAATCTGCTTTTTGGCATTTATTATTAATAGATCACTTTATTTGTTGCTGCCTTGTTTCTTCCCAAATGAACAATTAGATACTAAGTTATTTCCTTATTTCTGTTTTTGAATATACTCAGACTCATGGAAGTCCTTTTTTTGATTCTTATTTTAGCCATTTGATTACTCCATCTGGAAAATTCTCGAGGTTGCATTACATATTTCTGGAAGGCTTCAAAACATGAAAGAACAATATGTTATTAAGAAGCCCAGGATTATATGTTGAATTATGTTTTCTGTGATATATTGCATCTAGTTATCATGCATAATAGTACTTGAAAGTATCTAAATATTCTGTTATTAGACTCTATATCATATTGCCTACATATTCTAACTATCTAATAAGCAGTATATGGAGACAAAACAGATATCTTGATCCGAAGGAAATCAATTACAGTTTATTCATACCCAAGGAAAGGACCAAAGCTAGAAAAAATGGATTCTAGTTGACATAAATAGGAAACTACTTTGTGTCAGTTGTCACAGAGTTTCTTTAGTCATAGAACAAAAGAAGTGGGTAAACCAATAAATTTACTCAGCTGATGAAGATATTTGGTAAATAGACAGTATGTGGTATTCAGAAGTTATGACAATTTTAGCTTTGTGTTAGGTAGAGACCAATGGTTACATAGGTATCAGGAAAACTCAGAGTTTTACCTGATAGTACTGAGGGTGTTAGGTTAGATACATGGCTGATAGCAAGGGCTTTTAAAAGGGAGTTATGTATTTTTAAAGCGGGTAGAGGTAAGGACTACATGAGAGAGATCCTGGATAAATTTTGGAGGATGTTGATAATATGTTGTATTTTTAAACAAATTTAAATACTAATTAGATATATTTATTTCTTAGTATTTATTAAATAGGTCTTTTCACACTACATCAGTTTTGTCTAGTAATATAAATGTTTTATCCTATCCTCATTAATAAAAAGTAACCAGAAGTAGTTAAATTCATACCATGATTGCAAAGAGCAATAATAATATAACATATAAAAATAGAATATCAAAAATAGAATAGGATAACAATATAGCATATATAGTAAAATGTTATTTTTAGAATATCATTATTTGTATAAAATTTGCTCTATTATTTTCAAATTGTATGTGTTAAAATTTTTCCTCAATAAAACACTTTTAAAAAATAGTGTGTGTGTGGGGGGGGGAGGGGGCTGACTGAAATCACCTTAACTTGTCATAAATAAGAAGGAAAGTACCAGAACAATGAAACTTCTAAATAATTTTTTTGAATAATATTTGTATCCTGGATGTTAAAACTTTAGATAGTCGGTTTGGGATTTTATTGTTTTTTATTGGTATTCTATTATCTTCTGGGTGCCAGTCTTCTAACAGAATTTCTATTCCTCTGGTATTTTCCACCTCTTCCTCATCTCTATTCTCCCTCCCTCCTTTATCTATCCACTCTCCCCTTGTCAATCCCGTTCTTCTTCAGGCTCCCTCATCTTCTCCCTCCTCTTTTTCTCTTCCTCCCTCTTCTTCTTTTTGTTTACCCCACTTTCTTCTCTCCCTTCTTCAGCTGGTTCAGCACATCATACATACCCTCAACTTCTCTAAACAGTATCTCTTCCCAGCCATGACCTTTTCATCTTTCTTTTACCGTGTTTACTGCTTTTAAGTGTAGAAATAAAAGCACGCTTTGAATGTCTCACCTTGGTTTTTTTTTTGTTATTGTTGTTGTTGTTTTTTTAAGTAATTATAGAAAATATGTGTGCGGTGCAGGAAGCATTTTATTTTATTTTTATTTTATTAGATATTTTCTTTATTTACATTTCAAATGTTATCCCCTTTACAGGTCTGCCTTCCAGAAACGCCCTATCCCATCTTCCCTCCCCCTGCCTCTATGAGGGTCCTCCTCCACCCACATACTCTCGCTTTCCAATCCTGGCATCCTCCTATATTGGGGTATTGAACCCCCTCAGACCCAAGGGCCGCTCCTCCCACTGATGTTCAAAAAGGCCATCTTCTGACACATATGCTGCTGGAGCCATGGGTCCCTCCATGTGTACTCTTTGGTTGGTGGTCCAGTCCCTGGGAGCTCCGGGGCTCGGGGTACAGGACAAGCATATTTTTGCAACAGAGTTTCCAAATCACTCTCCCTTGTAGATTTCTACTCATAACACAGTAAAGGAGCCTGGCCAAAGGAGCTGGAGAGGTTTTCCAATGAAGCCTTAGGATATCAGGATCATTTCTGCCCTCTTGTCAAGAATGCCAAACACCCATGTTCTACCACATGGACTTTGAAAAAGGTAGCAAGCTGAGTTTATAGCAGAAAAGGGGATATGTGCAATGCACATGTGGCCTGATGTTTCCCTAAGAACACTGTATTCACCAGATTTCTAGAGGGAGGAATGACAAAGACTACTTCTAAGATAACACTTAAGATTCTCACATTGTCTCCCAGGGAGCAGGCAGTTTGGAATCTAATGCTGCAATAGAATGTCATATGCTTGTCAAGTTGGATACATAGCAAGCCTAGCAATATCTGTACAAACTTATCTGGCACACACACTTTGGATGATTTTGAATCAAAAACTGTGATTAATGTTTTAGGAGACCATTTCTCCTGGAATGATTGAGATACAAGTGTTCCAGCCTTTGGCTTGTGTTCATTGTGGTGCATATTCCTGTTCTGTCTCTCTTCTGCTTATACTGCTCATTTTCCATTTGTTCTCCCATTCTTTCTCTCAGGGGAAAGCCATCTTTTTGGGGGAGGTTAGCCACCTTTTTAATCTTTCTTTGGAAAGAAGTTCATAAAAAATTTGTATTCTTCCCTATTATTGATGCTTTTCTTCTTAACTCAGACAGCATTGGACTCATGTCTCTTTCTGTTGTCCTATGGGATCTGTCATGGTAAGAGGTAGGAAAATATTACATCCTCCTGCCAAAAGCACTCACAGTTCAAGCAAATATTTCCACCATGTCCTTGGTGATTTGACTAATTCTGCCCAGGGGCTTTTCCTCTGTCAAACACTTTGTAACCTACTCCCAACCAGACTCTGTTATTTCCTTCTCAGATTACTTTTTTGTTTATTTTACCTTGACTGTTCCTAACATCAACATCAGAGTCTCAACTCTGTAGATTCCCTAGCCTTGTGCTCTTATGTATGGAGGAGAACTTAATACAATCCCTGCCATCACTATCACTTTGAAATTACTTCAGAAATTTTCGACTGTTATTTTTATTTATTTTTTTAACAATTTTATCTACAATTTATGTAAATGCTTGTCATGGATCTTTGAAATAGCAAAACTACTAAAGGATTATATTGATTATACTTATTTATTTAGTACATGCATGTTACTGCCCATACAGGGAAGTCAGAGTACAATTTGTGTCAATTACATCTCTCCTTTCCTTTGAATTCAGGTTATCAGACCTGGAGACAAGCACTTTTACCCCTTTCTCTCCTCTTTGAAAGTCCTTCACTCACTTTTGTTAATATTTTTGTGTAGCTCTAATTTCATATTTGTGATAAAAATATTTGTCAGATTGAAGGTGAGTGTGTGGGACTCCTAGAAACTGAGAACTCACAAACCAGTTTTCCTCCTAGGCAACCATCAGGCAAAAGTTTCCCCAATGAAGGAATGGCCCATCCTAATGCTACGGATTCTTCTCGTACCTTTCTCCACCATGATATCATCTAGTCTCTTCATTTGGCCATTCTCTTGACCCAATAGATAGTTTGGCAGATATCTAGAAGATTTAATCCCAAATTCTTTCTTTTAAAGAAAATGTTACTGTCTCATTGAAATTTAGTCACACAATTTAAAACTATGCACCATTTAACCCTCATCTCCATTCCCTGTGATTAATCTCAACCCCTTCCCTATATCCAAACATTACCACCTTCTAGCATACTGCACAGCTAACAGACATGCAACAGTATACTTTTCCCTCTCTATTTAATTACTTTTAAAAGAAAAATACATTCTACTAAATTGGTTAAAAGCCAAAGTGTCATTAAGCTGACCCCTTTTGTCCACTATTACTTGTATCAATAATATCATATTTAATTTGATTAAATAAAGAAAACATATTAGATACTAAATATAATTAAACATTACTTATACATTAGTCTTTCTAGAAATACACTTTTTTCTCCCTCTCTATTTTCATACCTCTCTTTTTTTCTTTCCCACTTTCTTCCTAGATACTTTCAGAGATCCCATTGCATATGTTCCTTGAGATTGCTGGTTCTTCTCTCTTGCCAGATTATGGGGCCTTACACACGATTTTACTGATTAGACTACTAAAACACTTTATCAAGTTCAAATGATATCTTCATTAGTAGTCCCTAGTGTATATATGTATATGCTGGCAGGGCAAATTCAGAGCTCATACTTTTTATCTAGTTGTTTTTTTTTTTTTTTTTGAAAATGTCTTCTTAATTTGGAAGCTACTATGCATTTGTTTTTACTTTGTGTCTTCATTAATATTTGACATCTTTAGCAATTTTAATTCTTAGACATTCTCAGAGACAATGAAGCAACACATTTTCATTGCAGATTTAGGTTTCAAGGTTTTAATGGCTTCAAGAAGTTATTTCTTAATCAAACTCTTTAAGCTGAGGTATATTCAATGGCTTAAAATTTGTTGATATTGTTTGCCCCTAGGAACACATTATAGCTGACGACTTTCACATTTATCTCAATAAACTTCTGGTATTTAGGGACTGTATCTTGGATATGAGAAGCTTTACTTTGGTAGCCATGGTTTTTGATGGGTATTTTTTTTTCATTAATTTTAAAATGTTACATTTTCATTGGGTGAACATAATGTAGGTTTGGTCACTGATCATCATATAATATCTGTTCATGTAGGCAGAACTGGCTATCTAAAAGATTCAGATCTTAGCAAGCAGGTTACCTTTTATATAGGCTGTCATTATTCAGTTTTGAGTTGAAAAGATACAGTGTTCTGTTATTTTCAGTATGGGTGAATTCAATTAATTCTTTTAAGATACCATTCAATATCTTTTTTTTTTTTTTCAAATATATCTATCAATAGGGTGTGGTTTGTGTTTTTTTTTTCTTTCCTCCTTTTTAAATCCAATTTCCTCTAGAGCTACAAACCACAAACCATAATATAGTGATGAGTTATTAGTAGCAACTTTAGATAGGCAGTAGTGAGAAGACTTCGAAAGCTCTATTATATTGGAGGTTCTTTCAGGCTACCTACTGTATAGGGGCATGTGTCATGCCTCTTAAGCAGCACTCCATTGCTAGGAGGCAACCCAGCTTTAATTAGGATGTTTATGTTTGTTGTTCCAAGTCTATATTATTTCTACCAAAAGCCAATGTGGCTTCGTAAGTTTGTAAGTTACTAACTAGTTTTTCAAAATTTAATACATTGTGTGTGAGGAACACAAAAATAGCTTAACTCTCCTTTCTCCCTGTTTTGAACTTAATGACTAACAGAGGGCAAAATATAGTAATACAGTCATAACAATGACAAATGTTATCTGCATTACGGATGGTGCCGCTCTGAGACTCAAAGGCATCTCTGCTCACTACAGTCCTCATCCCACAGTGCCTATTCCAGCTACACCAATGTCATTTCTCAGGAAAGCAAAGCCGATCAAAGAAACATGAATGCATTGTACCCTCTCTTCCTATAGCAGACGAATGTGACTCCGGCTTCTTTTCTGAGTACTTCGGAAAGGATAAGTACCATACTCCAAAGATATCAGAGAAATATACGTACTCTCCTTACTAAACGTAGATGTCTCTGGCAGTCAATGCATTCAGATGTTATTACCTTGTCCTCACTTTGATTAACTCATACTTGTATTTTTTTTGTTGTTGTTGTTTTTGGTTTTGTTTTTATGTTTTTTTTTTTTGCCAGAATTATTTCTAACAGGGGCAAGCAAAGGTACTGAATTTTCATTAGATATTTTATTATCACATATGATCATAAAACTGTAATCTGATTGTAATTAGAGATTTATATTTAAATTGGTATGATATAATTTACTATGTTAGTATATAACACTCCACAGGAATGTTTCATGTGGAGATTACTGCTGTGGTTAGAAGTAATGAGAAAACTCCGAAAAAAATCACAAGGTGACCAACACTTTAAGAGCAGCATAAAGACTAATTAATGTAATGATACTTGTGTAACAAGAGAGTCAAAAGGAGGTTAATGTGGTAATGATGCTGATTTGAGCTTAAAGATTTAACATGAGGACATTCTCAAGATAGCTTAATTAGAATTTAAGCACCCTTTGCAATTTGCATGTGCACTTGTTAATACCTGTGATCTAAAAATAAATTTCACTTCACTTAAACTAATAATGTATCTACCTTGTTTTCTGGGTTTACTTTGCTAGTATTGCTGGAGAGATTTTAGATTTTTTTTCATCACTAGAACTAAAATTTGTGATTATTTCTTCTTATTTTATTTGAATTGCAGCTCATGCCAAAATAATTACAATGACATTTTCCAATTTCAAACAATTGCTGTACATAATTAATGGAGTTATGAGGATCTATAGTTACATTCATGTAATTAATTCTCATATGATTAGAATACTTAGTGAACTATATATCAGCAAATTTCTTTATTCTTTTGTACAGATA
The DNA here is from genome assembly GCA_019843855.1 of Hylomyscus alleni. Lineage (NCBI taxonomy): Eukaryota > Metazoa > Chordata > Mammalia > Rodentia > Muridae > Hylomyscus > Hylomyscus alleni. The sequence continues at coordinate 32,074 of JADRCC010577117.1, forward strand.
TTATTAATTGTTGTCAAATAGATGGCTAGAGAAATTAATTTTATAGCGAAATAGACCAACATCTGTTCTACAGATGTTATTTAGTCAATAATATACTGTCTTCTGGCACTATGGTCAATGGATCACATTTTTTCAATGTACATCTAGGCCATTATGATTTCTTCAGATTAATACATTTTGTCCTGCTTTAATATTTTTTACTAAATGTAAACAAAGACTTTCATGGTCTTTTATCATTTTCTCTGGTGATTTCTCATAAGATGCAAGAACTTGTACATGAATTCCTAAAACCTATGAATGTTTAAAGTAATCACTGCATGGTGACTCACTTAAATGTCTTACTTCCTCTGGCTGATGTCACAATTTCCTGAGATCTGTCTGAGATTTCATTTCTCCCCTCAAATATCTTAATAAACACTGTAACTCAAAGTAATCTTTTTCATTTTGGATAATTGC